>ML994767.1:0-104021 GCA_010093925.1 Zopfia rhizophila CBS 207.26
TAATAATAATAATAATAATAATAATAATAATAATAATAATAATAATAATAATAATAATAATAATAATAATAATAATAATAATAATAATAATAATATATTTATAATTATAAATAAACTTATAAAATATATATACTTTTTACTTATATATTAAAAATCAATAAAAAAAATAAAATAGTTTATAAAATTATATAACTTGAAATTTGTTATAAACTGTAACAAAATAGTAACTTTAACTAAAAATATATGAAAAAAAGGATTTAAGGTATTAAAAAGCTAAAGTAAACTAGAAAAAAACTAAGTTAAAAATAAAAGTACTTTATATTAAGTTTAGAAATTATAGAAAGTAGAATAAGTATATGTAAAAATTTTTAGTAAATAACTAAAATAAATATAAATATAAATATAAACCTTATTTAGTATTTTTTTTGCAGTATCTAATATATTAAATATAAGTATTTATTATATATATAAAGAATTTACTATAAGTATAAAGTGTTAAATAACTTATAGTTACTTTTAGTTTTTTATAGTGACTTTAAAATTAAGAAGTTATTTTTAAGTTAAAAAAATATTAAGTAATATAGTTAAAAACTATTTTATTAATTACTTTTTATATTTACTTTTTACTTACTAAAGCCTTACTTATTAAATCTAATAAGCTTAATTATATATTAGTAAGTAAAGAAGCTAAAAAACCATTTATTAACTAGTTAAAATAAGTGTATATATTAGAACTAAAATTAGTAAGTATTTACCCTATAATATTATAACTACCTACTAAGTATTAAAAAGCTAAATCTTAAACTAAGTTTAATAAAAATACCTAATTAAAAAGTTTATAATAACTTAATATTATAAAAAATAAAAACTTTATTTTAATAATAAGTTAAGTAATAGTAGTAATAATAATAAAAAATTGAACTATTATTTACTACTAAAAATATATTAAGAGTTTAAAAAGCCTAGTAAATTATTAAAAAATAAGCTAAAGTTATATAAAAGCTATAATAAGTAATAATAATACTATAATAACTTAAAATAGTTAGAAGTATAATAGCAAAAATCTACTTACTAACTACATTTAATAGTAATAAATTTATACTATTAGTTTAACTAATTTTTATTTATAATAAACTAAAACTAAATTTTAGCTATAAAAATAAACATAACTAAAAAAGCTATATAATAGTTTAAACATTTAGTAAAAATTTATTTTAATAATAATAAACTAAACTTAAAGAAAAAAATAAAAAACTATAGTTTAAATATTAAGTAAGTTTTTAAAAGCTAGATAGATTTTAAAAAGTAAATAATATTTATATTTAAAGAAATTAATAAAAACGTACATATAATTTAAAAAGTATAACTTCTTAAATAAAGAAAATTAATAGCTAAATATATAGTAGAATTTAAATAGCTTTAGTTAAATCTAAGTTAGAAAAATTAACTATTAATTATAATAGACTATAATAAACTAAAAAACAAAGTTAAAAATAAAATTATAAAAGAAAAATAATTAAACATGTTACTTAAAATTATTAAAAAAATTATAGTTATTAATAATTACTAATACTAACATAAAAAAAAGGAAAAAACTTAGATAATTATTTAATTAATATAAAGTAATATAAATATGTAAATATATAATCTAATAAATTAAATAGTAAATAAAGTATTTTTTAATAAAAGGATTTAACTAATATACTAAAAAATATAAAAATAAGTAGAGTACTATATACAAAAAGTCTACTTAAATTATAAAAAATAAGAATACTTTATAAAAAACTATAAATAAAAGAAACTTAATATTAAAATAACTTATATTTAAATTAAAGCACTAGATAAAATTTTAGTAGCTATAGTTTAATTAAAAAAAAAGTAAGTAATATAAAATCAAATTATGTAAAAACTATAATAAAAAGAATTTTTAATTTATAAAAATATATTATTACGTTGTGTGATTTCGTACGTAATCTAAAGACATTAAATATAAGAAACCTTAAGGTATTAAGACTTCTACGTATTTTTAATCAGGACCTTAGCGTATAATTAGCTTCTATATAAGTAGAAAGATAAGATAATAAGTATTAAGATAATAAAATATAATTTTATTTTATTTAAGACTTGTAAAAACGTTCGTAACTATAAAGAGTAAAATAGATAGAAGAAAGGAAATACCTTTCTTATATAATAAACTTTTTATTATAACTAACTAATTAATCCTTATCTAGACTTGTTGAGTTAATTGTTCTTAATTAACCTAATTTAAATAACTAAATCTCTTTTAGCTTTAAATTATTCTTAATTTTTTTAATTATATTACGTGCCTTGCTTGACTTTCTGTCTAGTAAGTTTCTTACTAATCTAGTCTTTAACACTTATTTCTAACTATTTCTGATTAGTGTTATGGGCTTTAGTAAAGTTATTTTTACGTTCTTACTTTATAACTTCCTTATACTATTTATTTAAGTACTTTATATAATCCTATTGCTAAGTATTCACTGCATATAGTGCCTAGTACTTATATCCTAACTTATTAGCTTATTACTAGAATTCTTTTTTTTCTATAACTATCTATATGTTGTTGCGTAGCTATGTTTTTATTTTAGTTTTATTATTACATTCCGTAATATACGCCCTCTCTTTTAAGCTTTTAATCTAAAAGTCTATATATCTATCTTTATAGACTTTTTTATAAGAATAGTCTATATTCTCTATTATATTATAAACTTTCTTTTTTTCTAGTTTTTTTAATCTTTTATCTGATAATGCTTAAGGCTGAAACCTTAACGGTCTATTATTACTTCTTAGAAGATTATATTTATAACTAAAATTATTTAATGCTAATACTGTGTGCTAATTATTACTATTATAAGTAGTATTACTTAATAGATACTTTTTCTAGCTATTATCTTAAATATGTTTACTATAGCTTAAAGTATAATCTTATAATAACTTTAAAAGAACTTAAGAATATAGATTTTTTTAAAATAGATCTCTGCTGTTAACTCTCTAATACTTAATCTTATTATAATAAAGTATTTACTTATAAAAAGTAATTTCAGCTTAACTATAATACAGCGTTTGTTTATAAGGAGTAGTTAATAAAATAATTATAGCTTTTTAAATACTATTATTTTAAAATAGTTTCTTATAAGCTCTCATCCATTAAGGAGCTTAAGAAATTAGAAAAAAAAAAAGAAAAAAGTAAAGTCTATATAATAATAATCTTCTGTCTTTAGATACTTTATTTAAGTGGATTTCTCTCTTATTACTTTTTTCTTACCACTAGATTAGGAGAATACTTAATTACCTTCTTTCTAAAATTTAGTACTTATAGATTCTTAAAATAAAAATAGTTAATTAGCTAAGCACAGCGCTTTATATACTTAATTAATTCCTATATATCTTTTTCTAGTCTATATTTTTTTTATTAGACTAGATATTTTTACTAATGTTTAAACTTATATAGCCTAAGGATTTCGCTTACTTTCTATTTAGAATTACTATCTAGTTCTAGTTAAACCTCCTTGGCTAGTAGTACATCCAGTAGTACTAGTTCTAAGTATAAAATATAAAATACAGGATAAACTCTTTTTATTATTTTTAGTAGTTATAGTTTGTAGTTTACTGGTCCTATTTATTTCTTAACTTTAAATAGTCTAATTTAAATATAGTCTAGTTTTCTTAATAGTCTTTTTATCTTAAAATTTTTTTATAACAGGAAAACTCTATCTCTTTCTCTTAAAATTAGTCTTTTAATTCTAGACTTATTAGCATACCCTTTAGTTTACTTATTCCATAAGATAATATTTTTATAAATTTTCTTATATAATACTTAGAGTTTTCTAATTCTCTTACTAGTATTTACTAATTTACTTTGTAACTGTTGTGGTTCTTGATAAGTAATTAGCTTATAACTATAGTTTATAAAGAATAATAACATTTCTGTGGTTAATGACTTTGTAGAATTATATATAAACTTAGCTATTAGTAGCAACGTAATCTAGCTATTCTATAGCTAGTTAATATACATCCTTAGATACTATTCTAGTATCTGATTTATTTATTCCGTTTATCTATCTATTTAGAGATAATAAGCTGTTAATAGCTTACTATCTAATCCTATTCTATAAATAAACGTATTTTAGAAAAATAAAGTAAATAACTTATCTCTATCAGTAATAAATTCTCTAGGTATTTTATATTTTTTAATTAGTATTTATAAGATTACATAAGCTAACTCATCCGCTAAAAATTTCTTATATATAGGTTTAAAGTATGTGTACTTTATATATCTATTAATAATTATTAATATTATATTATATATTCATCCTTAATCTCATACTCAGGATTCTGGTAAATTCGTAATAAAGTCTATTAAAACTAATTTCTATAGTTTCTCAGCTGCAGTGAGCGGCTGTAGTAAACTATATAGTTTATATTATTTTAGTTTATTCTTATTATATTCTATATAATTAGCAAGAACTTCCTTAACTTTCTAGTATATTTATGGAATATAGAAGTTCCTGGAAAGACGTTTTATTATCTTCTTAATTCCTTAGTGTCCATGTGCGATGGTATTGTGATTTTCTTAAATTAATTCTTTTCTTAACAATACTAGTACATATACTAGCCTGTTTCTTTATATAAGTCTATTATCTTTAATATATTATATTAAGTTAGATAGTAAATAATTGGTTTCTAGTCTATCCTTAATTTATTATTTTTAGTTACTTTTAATTCTAGTAACTATTATAATCTTCACGTAGACATATTCCAAAGATCTGTTTAAATTTTATCGTAAAATTAAATCTTAAATTAGTTTTATTCTGTGTGTATGATTGTATTATTAGCTAAGAATATTAGTTATACTATTATCTTAACCTTTCCTATAAAGTATTTTAAAATTAAAAGTTATAAAAGTTTTTATTTATTACACCTGTCATTAATTTAGCTTCTTTATTATTATAAAACTTATAAGATTTTTATAGTTTAAGTAGACTACCACTTAGTGTCATGCTCTCTTAAAATATGTTTTCTATTTTTTAAATACTAGGACTACTATAAGTAGTTTCTTATTATAAATATCATAATTCAATTCAACTCCGCTGAATTTCTTTAATATATAGTTAATTAGATACTAGTAACTATTACTGTGTATTTAATTATAGTTTATTTTACATACGTAATCCAACACATTAGTCTCTAAAATAATAGGTAATTTAGAGTTAAATTTTTTAAGTATTAGTGCTTTTATAAATCTTTTCTTAAGCTTAGTAAATACTTATTTCTAAGATTCTTCTCATCAGAATCCTATTTCTTTACGCGTTATTTCCGTTAAGGGTGCCGTAATTTTTAAATAACCTTTAATAAATTTCCGGTAGAAATTTATAAATTTTAAAAAGAATTAAACTTTCTTTATAGTTATTAGGTAAGGCTAGTTAATAATGTCTTATATTTTACTAAATTCTATAGTAATTCCTTCTCTAGAAATAATAAATTTAAGAAAGTTTACTTCTATCACGTGAAAATAGTATTTCTCCGGCTAAATAAATAGATTATACTTCTTTAGCTTCTATAAAACTTTCTTAATATATTTCTTATATTCCTTATATAATTCTTTTAAGTAAATAAGGACATTATCTAAATAAGCTAATATAAATACATTTAAGTATTTATATAGTACTTAGTTTATTATTACTTAGAATATTACTAGTACGTTAGTTAACCTAAATAGTATAATAAAATATTTAAATAGTCTAAATCTTATTTTAAATACTATTAACTATTCGTACTCTTTTTTTATCTATATTTTATAGTATTCTTTGTGGATATTAAACAGCATGAACTATTCCACTCTCTAGAGTCTATCCATAAGTTCTTAAATTAGCAGTAATAAGTATTAATTCTTAATTATTATGTTATTAAGTTATCTACAATCTATATATAACTATAGTTTCCTATTTTTCTTAGGTATAAATAATACTAGTAAAGCTATTAGGCTCTTACTAGGCCGTATATATCTCTTCTTAAGATTAGTCTCTAGATATTTTTTAAGTTCTTATTACTGTTATATGTTAAGTTTATATATTTTTTCTAGTTTTAGTGTCGCTCTCTCCTAAAGTAGTATCTAGTAATTTTATAGCTTATATTCTAGTAGATTTCTTTCTAGTTTTTCTTTAAATAATTCTTTAAATTCCTGATATTCCTTTGGAATAGTGAAACTCGTTATTTTCTACGTTATTTATAATGTTTTAATTTATAAAACTTTAATATTTTCTTTTTACTTCTAGCATTATTATCTCATCGCTTATAGTAAGATACATTCTATTATAGAGATTTTTTTTTTATAATTTAGAATTCAAGTCAACGTGACCTTATGTGTGGGTTATTAATTTAAAATTATCTCTTTTATTTAATCTACTATTAGATTCTATTTTAAGAGCTAGTTATATCTGATGATCATGTTTTTACTTTCTAAGTTTATTATTTCTATATAGTAGTTATTCTTATAACCTATTGCTTTTATAGTTACTGTTTTAGTCTCTAGGTTAATTATTCCTTTTCTAAAGTCTATAACACTATTATTAACGTGTTGTATCTTTACTAGCTTATTTATAACTTTATATAATATAGTATAGTTATTTACTTATCTATTTAAGATAAGTATTTTATTTATCCTACTATCTATAAGTGTAAATAGTTATTTTCTGTAGATATATATCTTTTAGTATATTCCTTACCTATTAGAAAGACGTCCTGATACTTAGGCATTTCTAATAATTTATTTATCTTATTATTACTGTTTAAGGTAAGTTTTTCTTATTCTTTAAGCTTTAGTAACTATATTATTAACTATAGCTAGTAGTTAAAAACCTACTAGTTTTTTAAATTACTACTTAAGGCTTTATACTTAGGGGTAGACTGATTCTATAGTGCTTTTATACTCACATATATTAAATACCTTTATAGATAATAGTTCTATTATAGCTTCTTATTATGTGCTAATTTTATTTCTTCTTCATGGTTTAAGTATTTCTATTCTAGAAAATATTTAGTATAGAGTAAGTTTTTATGCTCTATATTACTAATATTTTAACCTACTAGTTTTTATCTTTCTTAGTAGAATCTATATTTAATTTAGTATTAAGTCTAACTTACTACTCAGTACTTGTTACTTTTTAGATTTAATTCACTATTTAAAGATTTATTTATTATGATGTTGATATCTTCTAAACCTTATCTTTCTATAATCTAGTATAGAATTTAATTCTGATTCGTTCTTTTAAGTTATATAGTATATTATTTCTATTTATAGTTTTATTCTATATAGTCTTTAGTTCCGCAGATCTAATATCGTCTGTATTTTAGTTATTTTTTTACTAATTTATTTGTTACCTAAATTACTGGTAAACTTGCTTAGTCTTTAGTTTCTTAATTATCAGCCTATTTAGATTACAGCTTGATTGTTTTGAACTCTGATGTTAATAGTAAAGTTAAATATATCATAAATAAAAGTACTTTTATATTTACTAACTATAGTTTATTTTCCTGAATTACTTCTAGAAATAATAATATTTTTTTTAATAGTATATATGTTATATTACTTGTGTCCTATCTCTTATAGAGTTTTCTTATAATTACTTATTCTATCACCTAGGGTTATATCCTAGTACTTTAATATATATATATTACCTAAATATTAGTCTAACTTATAGATCCAGTATTTCTTATGTCGTACTTATGTTTTAATTATAATAAATATTATTTAATATTTAACTATAAGAAACTTATTCTTATTTTAGGTTTAATATCTTTAGCTATTCTTAATTAAAAGAGAGTTACTCTTTATTCTAGGTTGTTAAAATAGTTTACGAGATTTTATAATCTCTATTAAGAAATAATCCTTTACTTTTTTATTCATAACGTTGTGTTATTTCCGTCTAGCTTTATAAATTATTTTTTAGTATATTTCTAACTTTAGGTCCGGTAATATTGTTAAGTACCTAACTATATATTTAATTTTAAAGTATTATAGTAACTTATAGATCTAACACTAGTTATAATTAATTTTTTATTTAGTTTCTTATTCTGTAAGCGTGTTAGACTTAATGTGAAGTATAGTAACCTTTTTTATCCCTTAAAATAGTTTTAAATAAAGTATTCTATTTCTTTATATTTTAAGTATACTTTATAGCTTAGTTAATTCTTCTATTCTAGTATTATTTTTAGCTTAATAGGCTTAAATCTCTTATCTTCTATTTACACTTTATCTACTAAAATATTTATTAAATTTTAGTTATATACAAGCTACAGATTCTTCTTATGTCTTTAGAAAATAATAACGTTATTTCCTTTATATTCTTAAACTCTTTTATATTATTAATTATTGATTTGTACTGCCTCTGTTATTATTTCTAATAGTTTATCTAATTAGTTCTTTCTAAATATCTTATCCTTAACCCTTTCCTTAAGGCCTTAATAATAGAATTTAATTAATGGCTTTTTTTTCTAATTAATGTGCAATTAGAGCTACTTAAACTCTGCTATATATTTTATTACTAATTTTATTTATTTAAGTGCTTATAGTTTCTTATTATAAGTTACTAACTTACTAATATAAATTATACTAGTAATAAGCTGTCTAACTATTTATATAATACTTAGTAGTTCCCTTACTTCCGGATTAGATAGCTTATTAGACTTAGTAGAAGTTAGTTAACTTAGTAGAGAGTAAAAAGAAAGTAATATAATAAGTTAAGATTTAACAAGATAGTATTAAACTATTTCACTTAAGGTATAAATCTTAATTTTAGAGTAACTACAAAGAATTAAAAGTAATTGTGAACTGTTTAATGCCTTATACTTATAGTAAATCCTTCATACGTACATTCTGTACTGGTGTTTAGTATATTAGATACTATCTAAAGAGATAGAAGTGCCTGAAGCTCTCTAGCTCTTCTAGCTCTTCTAGCTACTAAGTGTCACATAAGTTACTGCTTTTAATCCTTTAGTATAGTTTTATATTTCTGTTCTTACTTTTTAGCTCGTGCTTTAGCCTGTACTAATATATCTTATATCCACTTATAGTTCTTTCTTTTAAGCTCGAATATACGTTTTTATTCTAAAGCTTTATTAGCTATTATTACTAGTTCCTTTAGCTCTTTAAGTATAGTTACTTTATTATTACCGTTTATAACACTATCCCTCTCTTCTAATTCTTTGTCTTGGAAGATAGTTTCTTCTTTTTATAAGTAGTATAAAGGTAGCAGGTTTTCTACTTTGTATTCTAAACTATAAGACTCTTAACTTCCTTTTCTTCCTGCCTAGTCTCTTTATAATAACACGTCTTAAGTCGTCTCTAATACGTGCTTATTATTTAGTTTCTTAGATCTATAATAAACCTTACCACATGCTAATACCCTGTTTAAACTGTTTCTATTAAGGTAATAACTATTTTATAAACCTAAGCTCTAGTTATTACTTAGTCTATAATAATTATAATATAAAGTATAATTTAGTCGTGTCGCAGCCAGAATAGGACCGCCTTAATCACGATAAGGAAAAACTTTGTTATTAGCTTAAGAAAGTACAGGATAAAGCTATAGAGACCTGTTATTATCTTCTATTTACTAATTAAAAAGCTTAAGCTTAGAAGCGTCGTCTCTATTATGAGCTTATAAAAATTAATTCTAAGAAAAAAAAGATGTTTAATTAGAAGATAGCCTTAATTTATAAGGTCTGAGTTTTTAAAGAGGCTGAAGTCTATTCCTAGGGTTAAAAAACTTACACACTATAATCTATAGTGCCGGCTTTTTTTTAACCTAGTTTACTTTTTCTTTTCCTTAGTTTAAATTAGGACGTGCTGTAGTCGTTCTTTCTATAGAATATAGCCCTTATTAGTTTATTTAATAGTACTAGTTAATTAGCTCTAAATTATTCCTTAGGTTTCTAATTAGCTCTTATATATCATCTTTAGGTCTGTAACCCTTCTATCTAACTAGATACTTCCATTAACGTCTAAACTATTTATAGTCTAAAATCTATTAAACTTTATACTTAGTTATGTCTTTCTTGAGTTTGAGTCTTATCTATAGTTTAGCATTAGATAGTGCTAGTTCTAGTTTTAAAATATAGAAAACTAAATAAATTCTTATATTCTTAAGTAGTTATAGTTTATAATTTACAGATTCTATTTATCTTTTAACCTTAAATGGTCCTAATTTAATGTGATCTAGTTTTTTTAATAGTTGTTTTATCTTTAAATTTTTTTATAATAGGAAAACTTTATTTCTCTCTCTAAAGATTAGTTTTTTAACTCTAGATTTATTTTTCTATTATTTGCTAAGAACTCCTTTCTAGGTAATTTTTCCTGCTATTTCTTAATAAAGTTATTATAATTCGTTGACTTTTATTCTTGCTAATTCTAATATCTTGTTTAGAATCTATAGTTCTTAATAAGCCGTAGGCTTATAGCTGTAATTTATAAAGAATAGTAATTTCCTTATAGTTAATAACTTTACAGAGTTATATATAAACTCAGCTATTAATAGTAAGTTAATCTAATTATCTTGTTATTTATTAACGTACATTCGTAGATATTATTCTAATATCTGATTTATCTATTCTGTTTATCTGTCTGTTTATAGGTAAAATACTGTTAAGAGATAATATTCAGCCTCTAGCTTCCCTATAAACGTTTTCTAGAATATTAATATAAATAATTTATCTCTGTCCGTGATGAATTCTCATAGTAATTTATATTATACTATTAATAGTTTAATAAGTATAGTTACTAATTCATCTGCTTTAATTTCTGTATGTGTTAGTTTAAAATATACGTACTTTATAAATCAGTCTACTATAACTAGTATTATATTATACTATTAGTTTCTAAAGATGGTTATTATCAGTATTCCCGTGATAAAGTCTATTATAACTAATTTCTATAGTAGGTCTGGTAAAGGAATTAGTTATATAAATCTATATTCCTTATATCTTAACGCCTTATTCTTTCTGTATTTAATATATTCTAAAAGAATGTCTCTAACATTTTTCCATATTCCAGGAATCTAAAAGTGTTAGTTGATTTATTCTATAGTTTTTTTAATTCCTTAATGTTCATACATTTCTGCTGAATGTTAGTTTTTAATTAGTTTAGTCTATAATACGTCTAGTACGTAGATTATTCTTTAGTCTAGATTCTAGTATAGTTATCTATTATTAAATTCTCTTATTTATTTTTCTTAAGTGTTCTTAATAATGACTATTGTCTTAATATCTATTTATAAGCTTCCTAGAGATCCGTTTAGTCTTTATTTTAGTATTATATTATAAATTTCTAGTATATCTCTTATATAGTCTGCCCTTTAACTGAGTGCGTTAGCCGCTATATTTTCTTTTTCTAACTTATAAAATATTTAAAAATTAAATATAGAAACTAATTTTTATTATCTAACTTATTATTAATTTAACTTCTTTATTATTATAAATGTTGTTAGATTTTTGTGATCTGAATATATAACAATTTAATACTTAGTTTCTTCTAAGTAATGTCTTTATTTTTTAAATACTTAAACTATTACTAACAGTTCTTTATTATAAATGTCATAATTTAACTTAATAGTTATAAGTTTATAAGATAGGAAGTTTATTAGATGTTTATATTTATTATCTTATATTTATAATAAGATAGCTTCTATAGCTTTATCTGATGCATCTATATATATCTTCATTTAAAGTCATAAATCAAATATCTTTAATATTAGTAGTTATTAGAATATTTTTTTTAGTATTATAAAAGCGTTCTCTTTGTGTTATTTCTACTTAAATTATTAATCTTTTTTAAGTAATTCCGTTAAGAGTACTATGATTTTTAAGTAGTCCTTAATAAATTATCTGCAGAACCCTATAAATCTAAGAAAAGAATAAACTTTTTTTGTGTTTATTAGTATTAGCTAAGATAGAATATTTTTAGCTTTATCTAGGTCTATTACTATTCTATTTTAAGATACTAAGTATTTTAAGAACTTAACTTCAGTTCTATAGAACACACATTTCTCTGTTTAAATATATAACTTATGTTTTTTAAGCTTTTATAATACCTTCTTAGTATGCTTAATATATTCTTCTAGCATTTCATTTATATATATAAACACGTTATTAAGATATGCTATTATAAATACGTCTAGGTATTTCCTTAGTATATAATTAATAATTATCTGGAATGTTACTAGTGCGTTTGTGAGTCCTATTAGTATAACTAAGTATTTAAATAGTCTATATCTCGTTTTAAATACTATTATCTACTTGTGTTCTTTGGCTATTTATATCTAATAATATCTATTTTTAATATTAAAGAAACTAAACTACTTAGCTCCTCTAAGTTTATCTATAAGTTTAGATATTAATAGTATTAGGTAATAATTCTTTACTATAGCTTTATTCAGGTGTCTGTAGTTAATATATAACTATAATTTACTATTTTTCTTTAATATAAAGAGTATAGGTGACGCTATCTTACTTTAACTAGTTTATATATATCCTTTTTATTAGTTTTTTTACAAGAATTTTCGTAATTCTTCCTGTTGGTATATGGGTACTTGATATAATAATTCTAGTTTTAAATCCGTTCCTTCTTTAAGCGTGATTTTATAGTTCTAGTTCTAGTATTCTAGTAACTAGTCTTTAGCTTCCTTAAAGAACTATTCTTTAAATTCTTCTTAATATTTATCTAGTATAATAAACGTGGTATCGTGAAGTATTACTTTCTTTATCTATATTATAGCTTTTATTAATTACTATCTATAGTAGTTATTTCTAATTCCTACAGTTTTCTTTCTCTAATTAATAGTTAGGTTTTATTATGCTAGCTAGTTCTATCCTAAGATAAAATTCTTACTATCTAAATTCATGATTTTAATATAGCAGTTATCCGTGTAACCTACTACCCTAATAGTTATATTCCTTATTTTAAGATTAATTAGATCTTTTCTAAATGCTATTAGACTATTATTTATATATTTTACTTATATAGATTTATCTAGAACTCTAGTTAGTATCTAGTATCTTTATATTTATTTATTTAATATAAGTATCTTGCTAGCCCTACTATTTATAAGTACTAGTATCTAATTACTATTAATATATGCGTTTATGTATAACTTATTTTCATATTTTCTCTAGTCTAGTTATGTGTATATAATTAATATGTTATTTCTAATTTTTAGTTCTTAGTCTTCTAATAGCTTAGTTATAGTCTACTAGCTTTTTAGTTTTTTATTTATAGCTAACTTCTAAGTGGCAGTTGCTTTCTTAGTGTTTTCTTTTTAGGTCTATAGATTAAGCATTTCTAGAGCTAGCATACTTTATTATTAAGTATTTTATATATATTTCTAGCTTGTTCTCTATAATCCTAATATTTCCATTCTAAGAAATATTCTTAATATGTAAGTTTTTTATGTGAGTCTGTAACTAACTATTCTTTTTAGTAGTATTTAGTTTAGTATTATTAGCATCCTATCTAGCACTTATCCTAAGATAGTTATTTATATTTATTTGAGTTTAGGTCCTGTAATTTGTTTTCTGAATCCGTGTAAACTAGTTCTTATTATAGGTTAAATTCTTCTTTATTTACTAGTTATTATAACACCTTTCTTATCTTTAGTTCTTTAATACGTATGGCGTGTTTATTCTATCTACAATCCATTCCTATATAATCAAAAACTACACATATCTAGTACTTCTTTTTTATTATTCTATTTGCAGCGTTATCATCCTATACCTATAATATTAATAAAGGGTTTTCTTCTTTCTTTATTTTCTAATAGTGTCCGACAGGGTGATAGTATATTACACTAGTTATAACTAGTATAAGCATTTATTATTAAATCTTGTTTATTTATATGGCTAGTTTTTATCTGCTTAGTTCTTTATACTATTTATTCCCTACTAACTATAATACTTATTAGTATTTATATATTCTATTTTTTAAGGTAACTTTCTAGTATTTAGTAATATAGTGCTCTTTTTAGTAGTATTCTAATTTATATATCTAATAGTATCTCTAGTGTATGTATTGTATAATTATTATAGATATTAACTCCTTACCTTCTATTATCTCTTAATTCTTTTATTATCTAAATTTCTGATTTTTCTTGTAGAATAGTCTACCTCTTTTTGCTATAATCTTATAGAATCTTTATTTTTCTTCTGTAGTTTCTGCACCGTGTTGCTGTACTACTACTTCTTATATTATAGTAATTATATTCTTAGGTTATTCTACTAGATAATCCCTAATTTTCTAATACGGTAATTTATATTCCTAATTAAGGTATATATAACTCCCATAAACCCAGTATTATTCCTTTTAGATTCTTTTTTTAATTATTTCTTTAGTTACTATGTCTTATACTTATTTTACTTGGACTATTATAACCTTAAGTTTCTTATACACTTTAGTCTAGACATAAGCTTTCTTGACATCTAATTATTATTATTTATATTTCTTGATAAAGTGTTTCTGTTTTCTATATCTTAAGTAAGCTTTATGTGTATAGCGTTTTATTTATTTCTTAACTTACTTTCCTTACCCATTTCTAACAAATATTTTCTTAATATTAATATCTATTAGGTTATAGGTTTAGTTATCTTTTCTATTTCTTTTAGGTATATAGATTACTAATCTCTCTTATACCTTTTTTTCCTATTCTTATTAGTACTAATAGTTATTAATAGTTACTACTTATTTAATGATTTTTAATAAGATACTTAGCTATTTTTCTCTAAAGATTTCGTCCTTAATTCTATCTTTTAGTTTTTTATAGTATATTATAACTAATAGCTGGTCTGCCTAATTAAGCTGTAATTAGATTTATTTAAATTCTATAGTATAATTAGCTACTAACGTACGTTGCTTAAGTTATTAGAGCTTTTAAATTACCTTAGTTTCTTTATTAATTTCTCTAAAAATAATAATTATTTCCTGTTTAAAACATTTATAATCCTTAAAAGCTTTTTATATGTTATTGTTACAGTTAGTTAATTTTACTACTCCTAGGTTTAAGTTTTTATTAGTAAAATAGTTTCTTATTAGTAGTTTAAACTATTATATAGTTCTATCTATTATATTTATACCCACTGCTAGGATCTAATTCTAATTAGTTAAAAATAACTTTTAATTAAATTAATAGTAGAGGTTTATTACTGCTATAAAAGTCTTAAGTTTATTTTAATTACTGTTAAATTTCTTAGGGGGTTGTATTTTTACTATTCCTCTCTTTTAAATTACTATAGCTTATTATTTAACTTTAAACTGTTATTATAAGTTTACTAAAGTATCTTATAGTTTTATAATAGCTGCTTTTTATTTTTAGATAACTTATTATATACTCTTTACTCTTCTAGATATACTTCTAGTTATAAATAAAAATTCTATTATAACTTCCTCTTTACTACTACTCTCTAATAATAAGTAAAGTTCTTGTTTGTCCTTATAGTAAGTTATTATAGACTCTTAATAATTAGTTATTAGAATTCTATCTAACAGTTTTTCTTAACTTCTTAAGGTAGTAGTTATAATATTATAAGTTACTAACTTACTAACGTAAATTATACTGGTAATAAGCTATTTAATTATTTATATAACACTTAGTAGTTCCCTTACTTCCGGATTAAATAGCTTATTAGACTTAGTAGAAGTTAGTTAACTCAGTAAAAAGTAAGAAAAAAGTAATATAATAAGTTAAGATTTAATAGAATAGTATTAAACTATTTCACTTAAAATGTAAATCTTAATTTTAGAGTAACTATAAAGAATTAAAAGTAATTATAAACTGTCTGATGCCTTATACTTATAGTAAATCCTTCGTACGTACATTCTATACTGGTGTTTAGTATATTAGATACTATTTAAAGAGATAGAAGTATTTAAAGCTTTCTAGCTCTTCTAGCTCTTTTAGCTGCTAAGTGTTATATAAATTACTGCTTTTAATTCTTTAGTATGATTCTATATTTCTGTTCTTACTTTTTAGCCTGTGCTTTAGCCTGTGCTAATATATCTTATATCTACTTATAATTCTTCCTTTTAAGCTTAAACATACGTTTTTATTCTAAAGCTTTATTAGCTGTTATTATTAGTTCCTTTAGCTCTTTAGGTACAGTTACTTTACTATTGCCGTTTATAACATTTCTTAACTATTATAAGCTTTTTATTAACTTCTTTAAATATTATATTTATTTCTTTTAAGAATACCTGATAGCTGATAAAGACTTACTATACTTTATTACTACAGTTTTCTAATTTATTACTTTCTTAGTTTAGGTTACTTGTTTCTAGATAATTCTTAACTAAGAGCTAGAACTATTTTATAGCTCTATTTTCTATATTTATTTCTACAGCTAAAATCTAATCCTACTTAGTAATAAATATTTATCTATTAAACCTATAATATATGTTTATTATTATTATAAAACTGCGGAGTTTTCCACGCGTTTTATTATAATATTTTAGTAATTAAATCTTAACTTATCTACCTAATTTATTATTAAGTTATATTTTAAGTGTTTTGATTGCTTATATAAGCTATTAAATTTACTTAGCTTACTATTATACTATTTATACTATACTTAGTATTAATATATCTATAGTAGAAGATAGTCCTACTATATCGTAACTAAATTCTAATACTTATTAAAAGTGTTCTTAAATACCTCTTATCTAAGAAAATAGTTACTTTTATTACGTTATATAATTTCATACATAATCTAAAGATATTAGATATAAGAAACTTTAAGGTGTTAAGACTTTTATGTATTTTTAATTAGAGCCTTAGCGTATAATTAACTTCTATATAAATAGAAAAATAAGATAATAAGTATTAAAATAGTAAAATATAATCTTATTTTATTTAAGACTTATAAAAACATTCGTAACTATAAAAAGCAAAATAAATAAAAAGAAGGAAATATCTTTTTTATATAGTAAACTTTTTATTATAATTAACTAATTAACCCTCGCCTAGACCTGTTGAGTTAATTATTCTTAATTAATTTAATTTAAGTAACTAAACCTCTTTTAGCTCTAAATTACTTTTAATCTTTTTAATTATATTATATGCCTTATTTGACTTTCTGTTTAGTAAGTTCCTTACTAACCTAGTTTTTAACACTTATTTCTAACTATTTCTGATTAGTGTTATAGGCTTTAGTAAAGTTATTTTCATGTTCTTATTTCATAACTTCTTTATACTATTTACTTAAGTACTTTATATAATCCTATTACTAAGTATTTACTACGTATAGTGTCTGGTATTTACGTCCTAACTTATTAGCTTATTATTAGAGTTTTTTTTTTCTATAACTATCCGTACGTTATCACGCAGCCACGTTTCTATTTTAGTTCTATTATTACATTCCGTAATACATATTTTACTTAAAATAAGAATATAAAATATTATACTAAAAAGTTAAAAATAAACTTAACAAACTAGTATTAATAATAAAGCTAAATATTTAGAATATAATAATATAACAATATAATGTAAGTATAAAAAAATTATAAAAATTCTATAAAATTATAAAATAAGAAAGTAGACTCTTTACATAATTAAATTAAAAGTTTAAATAATAAGTAATAATTAAAACTAATAAAAATAAAAAACTTATATATACTATAATTTAATAATAAGTATTTAGAAAATATTATTTTAAATAAAGTTATATAATAAGGTATTATTATTATTTTTTATTTACTACCTGATTTGGTCCTCCTAATGGGTCTATATAGACTAATTTCTTACTATTTAAGTAAACAAAAAACTTCTAGAGGAAACATAAGAGGTAATACTTCAAATAATATTTATACTATATTAATAGAAGGAAAAATACTATTAGGTCGTGCTATATTAATACTTTCTAAAAGTATTTATACTTTTCTTATTCTATTTACTATTTAAGCTATTTTAGTTATGTTTATATATTATTTTTATAAAGCTATATACTTATCTCTAGCTCTTTTTAAGTCTCTTTTATATATGTAATTACCTTAATAACTGTTTATATTCTACTTAGGAGTGCGTAGCTACTGAAGGGATTTTCTTATCTATTTTTTTATTAATAATAATAGAGTGTTTTTTAGTATTGCTTAAGCTTTAAAGCCTAAATCTAAGCCTTTAAGCTCTATTCTCTAGGTAGAAGAGGGATATAATTTAGTAATAGAAGTACCTAAAGTTCCTATAACTAAATACTTAAGCTATTAAATAATATTAAAATAGGAGACCACTTTTACTTATAGTCTTAGAATATAAATTACTTATATTTTGTGTGTGTATATTATATAATGTGATGTAATACAATATAAAAAAAAAAGTTATTAGAGAAATATTTTCTATTAATTTAAATAACTAAATATACACGTTAAGATGTGGTGGTTGTGTTTTTAAATCTTTACTAAAACTTACTCTCTTAATAAATTTTTTTTTATATTATTACTATATTATTATATTAATGTTATGTAGTTGTACATATATTTCTATATTTACTCTAGTAGTTTATTAATATAATTCTAATAGAATATTAATAGTAGCTATTAGGTTCCTGGGCTTTATTATGTGAAAGTATAGAAACCACTTATATAAAGCCCTAATAAAATATTAAAAAATTACTTTAAAAAAATAGAATATATAAATACTAATAAGTACTATAAAATGTAAAAAATAAGTAGTATAAAAATTAAGAAGTTTAAAACTACTTAAATAAATAAATAAAATCTAAATAAAAATACTTTAAAAAAATTTATTTTATAATTAGCTAGTAAAAGTACTTAAACTAAAATAAAACTAAAATAAATAAAAAATAATACTACTACTAGTACTATAAATTAAAAATAAAAATATAGTAAATATATATATATATAAAATGTTAAGTTTATAAGTTATAAAACTATAAAAATAATAACTATAAATAGGTAAAATACTTAATATAAGTTAAAAAACCTAAAATATAACAAGTACTAACTTAACTAAAAAATAAATAAAAAATTAATAAAAATATAAAGTTAATTTTTATAAACTTAAAATAAAAAGCTTAAAATTTAAGTATAAATACTTATAAAAAACTAACATAATATAAATGCTAGCTTAAATATAAATATTATTAAAAAATACTAAAGTTAATATTAATATTAGAGGGCTTTACTATACTTAGTAATAAGTAATATAAAAAAACTACATAAAAAAGTAGATATAGAAAAGTAGTTTAAAAAATAGTATAAGAAAAATAGTATAAGAAAAGCAGAATTAGAAAAGCAGAATAAGAAAAGAAATAAAGTAAGAAAAAAATAAAGTAAAAAGAAAAATAAGATAAAAAGAGAAGTAGAGTAAAAAAAAAAAAAAAAAAAAAAAAAATTTATTAAAAAAGAAATAGCGTAATAAAAGTTATGTTAAAGAAATAACTATTAAATCTAGTATTAGAAAAAAAATTCATAGCTAAGAATTTTATATTCGTGCTATTCTAGTATTTCCGGTATTTTTAAGTATTTAGCAGTATTTAGCTGCTAAACGTGACTTCTCTTATAACTCTACTACAAAATATAGCTAATTATAACTATATTTAAGTATTTAGTAGTATTTAGTAGTATTTAGTAGCTAAGCGTGATTTCTTTTATAACTCTACTATAAAATACAGCTAATTATAACTTTAACTATAAGTATACAGTAAAATACTGTAAAATGCTATTAAATGCTATTAAATGCTATAATATAAACTTTAATAGAGTATAAATAATAGCTAATAGTTATAATTCATTATTTACTATCTTCTATTCTTTTTTATTATTTATATTATTATATACTCTAGTTATTACTAAGCATAGCAAAGCTTCTTTCTATTTAAATTTAGAAAAAGAAGAAGAGAATTTAGTTTAAAAGATTACTAAAATTATGCTAAGGTTTCTTATGCTCTTATTAGTAAATATTATATAATCAGATTCTAGTTATTCTATACTAGAGGAATACTAAAACTTTTATACTACTTCTTTTATACTATTTTTCTTATACTATTTCTCTTATACTACTTCTTTTATACTGTTTTTTTTATACTACTTTTCTTATATTACTTCTTTTATGCTATTTTTTTTATGCTGTTTTTTTAATATTACTTCTTTAATAATACTTTTTATACAATATTTCTTATACTATTTTTCTTAAGCTGTTTTTGGGATGCTGTTTTTTATATACTATTTTTCTAATACTACTTCTCTAATATTATTTCTTTATATTCTTACTAAAAAAGCCCATGTACAGACCAGAGATAAATAGGTTATATTAGAATTCAAAAATTTAGGTAGTTAGTATAGAGAGAAAGAAAGTAAATAAAGTTTATATAATATTTTATTATCTTATATAGTAAATTAGTAGTAGCTAGTAATTTAGAATTATAGTTTAAAATATACGTACTACGTGTAGAAGTGAACTAGATATATAGTATAATTTTAAAAGTATTAAATTTATAAAATATATGTAATTAATAAATTGTGTAAATAGTATAAATAATAATACAAGCTTTAAAAAATATAATCACGTATTTTATAGTATCTTATAAGATAGTATTATATCTAGTAGTTTAATATTACTTTAGAGTTAAGACTATAAGCTATAAAATAGGATATATAAAATATATAAATAGCTATAAAATACTACTAAATATTATAAAAATGCTACTAATTTTTTTCCTGACGTAAATTAGCTTTTATATTAAATTAAAATTAGCTTCTACATTAAATTAGAATTAGATTCTATATTAAATTAGAATTAGATTCTATATTAAATTAGAATTGGTTTTTATATTAAATTGGAATTAGCTTCTATATTAAATTAAATTTAGCTATTAAAAGAAAGACCTTCTTAAACCTTTCTTTCTTCTATAGAGAGCGTAATTTAAATTAAATTTAATATATATTAAAAGAGAAACCTATTACGGACTATAATAAGAATATGGAAATAATTAAAAAAACGTTACTATAAAAAGCGTAGTATAAATAAATATATAAGTAATATTAAAAAGTAAAAATAAATTAGTAAAGATAGAATCTACAAATAAGCTTACTCTATAGTAAGTTTAAATTCTATAGAGAATAATATTTAGATTAGGTAAGCAGGTCAGATAACTAGCTATAGCAGAATATAAGAAAAATAAATATAAATAATAAAAATAAAAACTTATCTTCTCTTATCTTTTTTAGTAGTATTTAATATATTTTTAATTAATATATAATATACACACGGAGGATTTATTATAAGTATAAAATATTAAATAGCTTATAGTTACTTTTAGTTCTTTATAGTTACTCTAAAATTAAGATTTACACTTTAAGTGAAATAGTTTAGTACTATTTTATTAAATCTTAACTTATTATATTACTTTTCTCTATCTTAACTAAGTTAACTAATTTCTATTAAGTCTAATAAGCTATCCAATCCGGACATAAGAGAACTAATTAATATTATATAATTAATTAAATAATTGGTTACTAGTTTAATATTATATTTATAAGTTAGTAACCTGTAATATTATAATTATTATCTTAAAAGAGTAAGAAAAAGCTGTTAGATAGATTCTAATATTATATTATCTAAATAAAGTCTATAATAATTTATTATAAAGACGAATAAGAACTTTACTCGTTAGAAGAAAGTAGTAGTAAAGAAAAAATTATAATAGAATCTTTATCTATAACTAGAAGTACATTAGAAGATTAAAAAAGTACATAATAAATTATCTAAGAATAGAGAGTAACTATTATAGAGTTATGTAATATTCTAATTAACTTATAATAATAAATAATAGTAAGAAAAGCTATAAAAAAAGAAACAGTAAAAATATAACCTTCTATAAAGTTTAATAGTAATTAGGATAAACTTAAGATCTTTATAACAGCTATAAACCTCTACTATTAATTTAATTAAGTATTATTTATAACTAACTAGAATTAGATTTTAGTGACTGATATAAATATAATAAAAAGAGCTATAAAATAGTTTAAACTACTTATTAAAAACTATCTAGTAAATAGAGATTTTAATCTAGAAATAGTAGAACTAGTAGATTATAATAGTAACATATAACAAGCCTTTAAGAATTATAAAAACTTTAAAAAGGAAATAATTATAGTCTTCAGGGAAATTAATAAAGAAATAGAAATAATTTAAAAGTTTTAATAGCTTAAGTAGTAAACATTAGCAGCTAACTATATAATAGAGTTTAAATAAATTTAATTATAACTTAATTAAGTAGACTAGCTCTTAGTTATGATGTACTATAAAAAATTAAAAAATAGAATTAAAAATAAGATTTCTAGAGGCAAATGACTAAGTACCTTACTTAAAATTATTAAATAAATAGTTACTATTAATAATTACTAATACTAATAGGAGTAAGAAAAAAAAGTATGAGGAAAACTAGTAATTTATATACTTAAAAAAATAAAAAAATACCTAAACCTATAACGAAATAGACATTAATTATAATAAGGTTTTTATTAATAAGAAGTAAGGAAAGTAAAACTAGGAATAAATAAAACACTATACACGTAAAGCCTGCTTAGAATATAAGAGATAAAAATACTTTATTAAAGATTATAAATAATATTAAGTAGATATTAAGAAAGCTTATATCTAGACTAAAGCACTAAAAGAAGTTAAGATAGCTATAATTTAAATAGAATAAGCTTAAAACCAAATCACTAAGAAAACCATTATATAAAGAAGAAAAAAAGAATAATATTAGATATATAGAAACTATATACACTTTAGGATAGAGTATGAAATATTATATTAGTAAATAAAAAATTATCTAGCAGAACTAACTAATAACATAATCTTTATAATATAAAAAGTAGTAATACAACAACATAACACCAAAAGCCATAAGAATATATAAAGATTTTATAAGATTATAGAATAAAAAGGAGGACTTTTTAAGAAGGAAGATTAGAAATTCTAATAATAAAAGAATTATAAAATAGAAAATAGAAAGGAATTTATATTTATAATAATTATATAATATATACGCTAGGAATACTGTTAGATATATAAATTAAAATATTATTTAAAAAAAAATTATATTACCAAACACTAAGAGATTACCCTAAGAGATAGAATATATAAATACTAATAAATACTATAGTTAGTAGGAAATAAGTAATATAAAAAATTAACTAAATAAGAATTAGCTATATAGATAAATAAAATCTATTAATAAGTACTTATATTAGTAATGATTTATATAATATACTATTATCCTATCAGGCATCTAAAATTAGGATAGAATTAAAAAAAAAATTCTTTTATTAATTTTATAAATACAAGACAACAATGCCACAGACAGAATAATAAAAAAAGAATATTAAATATATATAGTATTAGATTATATAAGAATAAACTATAAATAGAATAAATATATTATACATATTAAGTGTGACGAGCACTATAAGAATAAAAACTAAATAAATTTAATTACAGCTACTAGACAACGTTACACTAAATATATTAAAACTAAAAAAAAGAAAAAAAAAGAGTTTATTAATAAGCGGAGGTTAATATACTACTAAGCTAAGTAGAATAACTAATTTTATAGTACTTTAAAAGGATTTTAAAGAATCCTTCTTTATAACCCCCTAATAATATTATATAACATTATATAGCATTATATGGCATTATGTGGTATTATATAAAGCATTATATTACCCCCCTTCTAAGCTTAGTAATTATCTGTAATTATGTTATTTTATGTTTAAAATATTATTAAAGTCTTTTCTTAACTACCCTATTATTTTCTTCTATAGGTTCTATTGTTTGACTGTTTTTCTAGACTTATAGTTATATTCCTAGTTTTATTAATAGCTCTAGAGTATTAGAATTTACTTGATAATAAACCTCTACCTTATATAGTATATCTATAAAACTTAAAGTATTATACTAATAGTTATTTTATTTTTAGTCTACTTATTATGTGTGATACTGGAGCTTTAAGTGGTAAACTTAACTTACTTAAATCTCTATAACCTCCTATTCTAAATAGCTATTAACTTTAATTAAGAGTGATTACTTTTAAACTTATTTTAAAATAAATAATAAAGCCTTATATAAATAGTTAGTATAAAACTTATTTAATATTTTTATATAAGCTAGTAGCTTTATCACGTAGAAGTACCTTTTTTATTCTATTATAGAAAATAAGCTAGTGTTTTAGTTATTTAGCTTAGTACTTAAACACTCTATTAACTAATTCTTATAGATAATATAAATATAATCACTAATATTAAAGTTAGGGTTTTAGTAATAGTTAGCCTATTTTAACTATTTATCTTATATTCTCTTTAGGTTAGTAATAGTCTACTATAAGGCCTTATATATATAGCTAGTAAATAACTAAGCTTCTAAGTATAAGAGCTTCTCCTATATAGGTAATCTTATAAGCTTTATATGTTTTAACTAATTAAAATATAGCTAGAGCTTCTAGCTTAGCTTAAACTTATATAGTAATAAGCTTATTAACTTATATAATAGAATTACTTAGGTAAAATCTATAGCTAATAGTCTGTCTATTTAATTATTTTAAAAGTGACTAATAAAAGGCCTTAGTCACTAATTAACGTATTAATTTAGTATTTCTATATTTCTATTAGTTTATAGGTAGTAAGCCGTTAATAGCTTTTACTTAATACTAATAAGTTTATAAAGTTTATCTATAAAGACTAAAATAAACTGTGGCCCTTTATTTAATGTAATAGTCTCTAATAGTCTATATACTTACTAAATATACTAGTAATAGAGTTTAGCAGTGTTAGTAGCTATTACTATTTTAAAATATAATAAAAAAAAAGCTTACTTATTTAGTTAATTTACTATTACTAAAGCATTATTAAAACCTTACTTGTTCTTAGAAAATGACTTAAAATCTATAGAGATATATTACCAGCAGTGTTTACTAATTAATAGAGGATATAACTATCTAAAAGTTTTATTATAGTAAATATATAAAGTATAATACTTATAATAAGCTTATATATAATCTTTTATATTCTAGTATAGTGTAGACTAGTAATAGTGTTTAGCTACTAGCTTTAGTATTTTTATAATATCTAGATATATAGTAACTTAATAAGCATAAACTTTATAAATAAGATAAGTTTTTAAGTATTTTTTAATATTAAGCATAACTAGCCTATTAAAGTATAGTAGTAACTTCTTTAGTAATAATAATTATCTAAACTTATCTTCACGCGTTTGTACTTAAAATAGTTTTAATAATTTATCCTAGTAATTAGCCTATAGTACTTAATTAACTAAAATATATAATAATAACTTAACTAGTTTTTTAGTTTTAAAGTCCTTAGCTACTTTAGTAGCGTTTATTATAATAAGAATTATTATAAAATTAATAAGTATCTAGGTTCATGCGGCTAGGTCTTTATTTTTTTATATTTTTAAATTCTTAGCTTTATATAAAAGTATATTAGCAACTATATTAATAGAACCTAATTAATACTTAATTCTAAAATTTTTTTTATAATAAACTCTATTTAATATACTTACTGTAGATTAAGTACGTGCTTAGTAATAAAATACTTTAATACTTTATAATTAGTAAAAATAGTAAATAGTATAGCTTAAAAGTTTATAAGTAATTTATATTACTTATATAGCACTTAAATAATAGCTAGTAGCTTTTTATTATAAATCTTATATTATATCTTTTTAGTACTTATAGTTTTTAAGAAGTAGCTAACTAGTTACTATAAGTTAATATTCTTAGTATTTTACTACTATATAAGTATTCTAGCTATAATACTATTACTAGCATTAGTTTCTACTCTTATAGGTAGGTATAGTAAGTAATATACTAGTATATCTAAACCTAGTATTAACTACTTAATAGCTTTAAATACCTTAAGATTTACTACTACTAATAGTTTCTATAAGCTTTTTTATATAAGTTTAGTAAGTAATTAAACTACACAGCTATAATTCTTTAGAAATTAATAGTAGAAATTATAGAAACCTAAGAAGAATTATATACCCTTTAACGTAGTAGGCGGCTGCTAGTTCTTAATAACCTATATTTTTTTAGAATTTATAATAAGACTATTCATGCTAATAATAAAGTCTAGAAACTTAATAAACTAAATATAGAACTCGCTTTTCTTAATATCTGTCTATAGACTAGCTTCTTTAAGTTATTATAATATCTTCTATATATACACTTTATACTTTAGTAAGTTTTCTAAGTAAATTAGAATATTATCCATATAAGTAGTATAAAAGTTATTTAGGTAATTAAATAATATGCTATTAATATAGCACTAAAAAGAAACAGAGCTGTTATAAAGTCTAAAAGATAAAATATAGTACTTATATAAGCTATACTATATTTAAAATATAGTAAACTTCTTTACGTCTTTTATAAGCTAAATCTAATAAAAAATCTAGTAAATATTAAGCTTAGTAAAAATCCTAGCTCTGCGTAGCCTAGTAAGAGTTTTATTAATTAAAAATAAAAAGTACTAATCTTTCTTTATAAGCGTGTTAAGTTTTTAATAGTCTATATAAAATCACCACCCTTCTTTAAGCTTCTTAGTAAATAGAACTAGAAAAATAAATAGTATTTTACTAGAAATAATAAAACACTTTTCTAAATACTTTATTAGATAAGATATAACTAGTTCTAGCTACTTAAGTAATATCTTATAAAGAGGACTAGATATAAGCTTACTTATAGCATTTTTTTTAAAATAATATTATAATCTATATTTACTTAATATAGTGGTAATTTATTTAACACTATCTTTAAAAAGACTTTTTTATATCTTAGAAAGGTATTAGATAGTAGTTTGTATATAATAGTAAATAAGACCTTAGCTTATTTATTTTCTAAGTTATTATTACTTACTTCTTCCTTACAATCCTTAATAAGCCTGTTAATTTTATAGAGACTAGTTAAATTAATTACTATTTTATTAAGTTTAGTAGCTTTTTTAAATTTAATAGTATTAATAAAGTAGGTATTTAGCTCTACTAAGCTAGTAGTTACTACTTTTAGCTTATCTTATAGAATTAACTAGTATTCTAGTACTTTACCTAAAAGCTAATCTTTTATCTTATATATGCTATTCTAGAGATTAGTTATAAAAAAAACCTATAGTAGTTATTTAAACTTAGTATAATTATTTTTAATACCTATATATAGTAAGTTATTAGGCTTAGATATAACTAGTATTATCTTTAGTTAGTAGTTTAAGCTAAAGGTTATTTATAATTTACTTAAGAACTTACTCACACATATAAGTACTTTAATAGATTCTAATAATTAAAAAATAATATTACTAATTATAAGATATTCACGGCGCTTAACGTTCTTTTAATATTATAAATTAATTTTATTATAATTACTATTTAGTATACAGCGTGGTATAAATAACTTATGTATAGTATTATATTATTATATATAGTCTAATAACTATACTAATTATTATTAGTAATAATTAATAAGTACTCTAGTATATTTAAACTACTTATAACCTAAGATTATATTATATTTACCTATATTAGTAATTAGGATAGGTAACTTCTTATAAATTCTATTAATAATAAGGCTAAGTATAATTAGCTTATTAATATAAGCTTTTACTTAACTATTATAACCCTTAGTGCTAATAAATTAGAATAGATAGATAATTTTAATATCTAAATACTTCTTTATCTCTTATAAGAGTTATTTATTTAGTAATATTTAGCAGCAGGCACCTAAGTCTACTAATATATTAAATTAAATTCTAGTTTTATTAACTATTAGATAGTATAATATAGTTAGTAACTAGTTTCTAACTAAATAGCAGATATTAAACTATAGGTTAATTAAATTAATAAGCTTAAAACTTACTACTCTAATAAAAAGAGACTTTAAATAGAAGACTTATCTTAAAATCTCTTATTTCCTAAGTTCTGCTTATTAAGCTTTAAATTAGTATTTAATAACTTTACCTCTTTATTAAACTTAATTATCTTTATAATAGTTTAATGTTATGAGTATTTCTTAGCAAAGTAGCCCTTCTCTTTATACTTATAATAACTAGTAAATAAAGATAACAGATATTAGAGTATTAACATATATAAAATACTAGTAAGTATAGTAAATAGCTACTTTAGGTTTATAAAAAATATCATACTATATACTATTATTATATAGATATTAGATATTATTTGCGTTTTCTAGATGGATTATAGTTATATACGTAAATACTATTTCTGCTCTTTCTATATTTACGTCTTTTCTATAGCTTTTTATAGAGTTTAGTTAAACTATTATATAGTGTTATAATACCCTTTAAAGTTAACTAAAGCGTCTCTAGTCTTATAGTTAACTTAAATTCTTAGTTTATTATAAATCTTTTTATATAACTTATCCTTCCACTGGTCGTGTGGTAATCTTAATTTATTAATTAATCTTATTACTAAGCGTAGCGAAGCTTCTTTCTATTCAAACAGGGGGGTTTTCAATTCAAAACTCTGCTGAGGTTGCACCGAAAATTCTCGCGTTCTCGTTGGTCAAAAAAATGCAACATCACATGTTCAGGTTCTAGTTATTCCGTGCCAGAGGAACACCAAAACTTCTCGTGCGACTAATACTTCAACGCCCTAGCTATTCCTGATGCTGCTTCCCCGACGCTGCTTCTCTACAGCTGCCTCCCTGACGCTGCTTCTCTACAGCTGCCTCCCTGGCGCTGCTTCTCTACGGCTGCCTCCCTGGCGCTGCTTCTCTACGGCTGCCTCCCTTACGCTGCTTCTCTCAAGCTGCTTCTCCCACACTGTTTCTCTCCAGCTGCTTCTCCCACACTGCTTCTCTCCAGCTGCTTCTCCCACACTGCTTCTCTGACGCTGCTTCTCTCCAGCTGCTTCTTTGACACTGCTTCTCCATCACTGCTTCTCTAACGCTGCTTCTCTCCAGCTGCTTCTCTCCAGCTGCTTCTCTCCAGCTGCTTCTCTCACGCTGCTTCTCTCCAGCTGCTTCTCTCATCTATCGCTGCTTCTCTCTCTATCGCTGCTTCTCTCTCTATCGCTGCTTCTCTCTCTATCGCTGCTTCTCTCTCTATCGCTGCTTCTCTCTCTATCGCTGCTTCTCTCTCTATCGCTGCTTCTCTCTCTATCGCTGCTTCTCTCTCTATCGCTGCTTCTCCAACGATGCTTCTCTACAGCGGCTTCTCTAATAGTACTGCCTCTCTACAACGGCTTTTCTGGTGCAGCTTTTCTGGCGCAGCTTTTCTGACGCTACTTTTTTAGCGCGGCTTTTCTGGTGCGGCTTTTCTAGCACAGCTTCTATAGCGTTACTTCTCTAACACTATTGTTCTCTTTAACGCTGCTCTTCTCTTTAACGCTGCTCTTCTCTTTAACGCTGCTCTTCTCTTTAACGCTGCTCTTCTCTTTAACGCTGCTCTTCTCTTTAACGCTGCTCTTCTCTTTAACGCTGCTCTTCTCTTACGCTACTTCTCTAGCATTACTTTTCTTATGCTGCCTCTCTCATGTAACTTCCAACGCTACTTTTCTAATGCTACTACTTTAATACTGCTTTTCTTACACTATTTCTCTTACGCTACTTCTCCTATACTACTTCTCTATTACTGCTCTTTTCACGTAGCTTGTCTTACACTACTTGTTGCTAAGCGTAGCGAAGTTCTCTAACATTTATGTTAGCTTTAGGATTTTAAACTTAACCTAAAACTAGTTAAAGTTATTTTTAGTAGTTATTTTTATAACTTATAGTTCTTACTTTACCTTATGCTGTAGATAGGAGTCTTTAAAGAGTCTTTATAAAAAGTTAAGAACGCTTTTAATAGTTACTATATAGCTTATTTTCTTCTATACAGTAAGCTATGAGCGTAGGTGTTTTAATACTTTTTTATTTACTTAAGTTTTAATATATATAACTTATACTTACTTAGTCTTATAATAATTAGTATTAAGCTCTAGTTTATCCTTAATTACACTAGTCTACTAGCGAAACATAGGTAATTATCTATTTATAAATATTAATAAATTTAGAAACTTTACTAATTACTAAGCTGTTTAGCTTATAGTAGTTATAAAAATTTAATTAACTATATATTCTAGCGTGGCTAGCGCAGATTCTAGAGTCTTTATTTATAATAATAAAGAAAAATATAGTCTAGTATTTAGTACCTTTTATTATAAAGCCATTAGCTTTTTTATTTTTACTAATTTTAACTTAAGCTATTAAAGCTTATCCGCACGATAAATACATTTCTTATACTAATATATAGTATAATTAGCTAGGACTATAAGCTATTTTATAACATCTTACTACACTATACTTTAGTATAATTATATTAATATCTTTTTTATAAATTTATTAAAATTTATTACTTATTTTACTATTAATACTATCTTACTAAGCTTTAAGTTACTTAGCTATATAATTCCGTCTATTATATTCTCTTTATAATCTTTTTATAGGGCCTTTAGATAGGCTTAAATCTTTATAGTAATATCTATCTCTAGAATCTTATTTTTAAATTATAGTAATAGTTCTTTCTTTAGCAGTCTTTCTACTACTCTAAGCCTTAATTCTTATTCTTTTATTATTATTATTATAGAATATCTAGTTTGTAAGAGTGGCCTACTTATAGTAGAACTTACTTATAATTCTAAAAATACCTAGCTTTATATAAGACTTTTTTTTTTTTTAGTATTAAATACTTATTTTTATAGGGCTTTTAAAAGTAGATAGAATTATTACTCTTACTTAACACATTATAGCCTAAGAGACGGGTATTCTATTACCTTTTAAAACTAATTAAATAAGTTTTAATATAATGTAATAAATACTATAAGAATAAAGATTAAATAAATTTAATTATAGCTACTAGGCAGCATTATACTAAATATATTAAAACTAAAAAAAAGAAAAAGAGAAGAGTTTACTAATAAGTAGAAATTAATATACTATTAAGCTAAGTAAAATAACTAATTCTATAATACTCTAAAAAGATTTTAAAGAATTTTTTTATAACCCTCTAATAACATTATGTAGTATTATGTGGCATTATATAGTATTATATATTATTATATAAAGCGTTATATTAAGAGACTAAGGATAAAAAAGTATTATAATAACTAGTTAATAAAAAGGAATTTAATCTATAATAAGAACTAGTTTACACAGACTTAGAAAATAAGCTACGGAATTTAAATTCAAATAAATATAAATAGTTATCATAAGATAAATACTAGCTAGGATGTTAATTATACTAAATTAAATACTATTAGAAAGAATAGTTAGTTATAAAATCACATAAGAAACTCACATATCAAGAATATTTCTTAAGATAGAAATGTGAGGATTATAGAGAATAAACTAAGAATATATATAAAATACTTAATAAAAAAGCATGCTAACTCTAGAGATGTCTAATTCATAAACCTAAAAAAAAAACACTAAAAAAACGACTACTACTTAGGAGTTAACTATTAATAAAAAACTAAAAAACTAATAAAACGTAACTAAACTACTAGAAAGCTAAAAAAAGATTAGAAAGAACATAACAATTATATATATATAACTAAATTAAAGAAAATACGAAAATAAGCTATACGTAAATACATGTATTAATAATAACTAGATACTAGTATTTATAAACAGTAAGGCTAGTAAGACACTAATATTAAATAAGTAAATATAAAAATACTAGATACTAACTAAAGTCTTAAATAAACTTATATAAGTAAGATATATAAATAATAATCTAATAACATTTAGAAAAGATTTAATTAATTTTAAAATAAAAAATATAATTATTTAGATAACAGGTTACAGAGATAACTGTTATATTAAAATTATAAATATAAATAGTAAGGATTTTATCTTAGGATAGGATTAGCTAGCATAATAAAATCTAACTATTAATTAGAAAAGAAAAACTATAGATAACAGGAACAAATATTATAAACAGTAATAATAAGTAATAATATAGATAAAAAAAACAATACTTTATGAAACTAAATTTATTATACTAAAGGAATACTAAAAGGAATTTAGAGAATAGTTCTTTAAGAAAGCTAAAGACTAATTACTAGAATACTAAAACTAAGACTATAAAATTATGTTTAAGGAAGAAACAGATTTAAAACTAGAACTACTATACTAGTTATCTATTAATTAATAAAAGAAGTTATGATAATACCTGAATAATAATCTTAAAAAGAAATATATTTAAATAAGTAAGAGTAAAATAACATTACTAATACTCTTCATACTAAAGAAAAATAGTAAATTATAATTATATATTAACTATAAATATCTTAACGAAGCTATAGTAAGAATTATTATTTTATACTATTAATATTAAAACTTATAAATTAACTTAGAGAAGCTAAATAGTTTAGTCTTTTTAATATTAAAAATAAATACTATTATATATAAATAGCCGAAAAACACGAGTGGATAATAATATTTAAAATAAGATATAAACTATTTAAGTATTTAATTATATCATTCAGACTCATAAACGCACTAGTAATATTCTAGATAATTATTAACTATATACTAAGAGAATATCTAAACGTATTTATAATAATATATCTTAATAACATACTTATATATACGAATAGAATGTTAAAGGAATATATTAAGTATACTAAGAAAATGCTACAGAAGCTTAAGAAATATAAGCTATATATTTAAACAGAAAAATATATATTCTATAGAACGGAAGTTAAATTCTTAGGATACTTAGTATCCTAAAACGGAATAATAGTTAACCTAGATAAATCTAAGAATATTCTATTCTAGCTAATACTAATAAACATAAAAGAAGTTTATTTTTTCCTTAGATTTATAGAGTTTTGCTGATAATTTATTAAGAACTACTTAAAAATCACATCACCCTTAATGGAATTACTTAAAAAAGACTAGTAATTTAAGTGAGAACAACGTAAGAAAAATGCTTTTATAATAAAAAAAAAATATTTTAATAACCACTAATATTAAAGATATTTAATTTATGATTTTAAATGGAGATATATATAGACATATTAGACAGAGCTATAGAAGCTATTCTATTATAAATATAAAATAATAAAATAAAACACCTAGTAGACTTTTTATCTCATAAACTTATAACTACTAAATTAAATTATAATATTTATAATAAAGAATTATTAGTAATAGTTTAAGCATTTAAAAAATAAAGACATTACTTAGAAGGAACTAAATATTAAATTATTATATATTTAGATTATAAGAATCTAACGGTATTTATAATTGTGATGACGGGCTCAGTCTTCACGCGTCGTTGCATAGATACAGGTTGACGGGATAAGTTGGCTCTATTTTAGCTACACTAAGATGAGGAGAGAAGAGGTACAAAGAGGGCTCGCCCCTAAATAGGGCGGTGCATGGCCTAAGCGCGAGCTAGCCATGCTCTGAGCTCTGCGCTAGGTCGTGGCTGGCGTAGCCAGTCGTGATATCATGTGGCCTGCAGTGAGCAGAGCAAGCAGCACCGTCACATTACCCCCCCTCTAAGGGAGGCTCGTCCCCGAGTCTCTAGGTTACAGTCTCCTCCTTACTGGTCTCTGTACTACTCTTGTCTTTGAAGCCGTCTTATTGTTCTCCTCTGTTACGTCCAGGCCCTCTTCTGCTTCGTACGCTTTCAACCAGGCGTCTAGTCGTGCCGGCGGTCCTGCTTTCTCTGAATAGGCCTCGTGGTAGTCTCTTACCTTGTATGGGGCGCCTATAAAGCCTCGGGCGTTATACCAGGTAGGATCTGGGTCATGAGCTAGCCAGGATGCTTTGTACTGTAGTCAGCTATGGAATAGGCGGCTATCAAGGATTTCCTGCACTGGCCACTCGGGATGCCCGTTGATCTCGATAGGCGGTTCCTCAGGTTCAATTTGGCCAGGCAGTGGGCGAGTAGAAGCCTTCTGTAGGCGGTCTGCGTGGAAGACGTCAAGCATGCGTATGTGCAACGGCAGCTTAAGGCGATAGAAGTGTCCCTTCATGCCTATAATAGGATAGGGTCCGTACATCTGCTGGTTAAGCTTCTGGCTAGGTCGGCTAGTGGTAAAGCCCTTAGGTGTAACGTATATCTTATCTCCTGTAGAGAAGTCTGGCTTGCGGCGCTTCTTATTAGCCTGTCGAGCCTGTCGCTCTTGTGCTTAAGCGATCCCTTATTAAGCTATTTCTGTAGCTAGCTTTATTGTATTGTGGTGAGCTTTAGCGTAGCTCTGCGCTTCCTCACGTGATATCTGTTTGCGGACTGTAGTAGATGCCTTCGTACGTTCCTCCCAGTCCCAGTGATAGATTAGCTGGTGGCTAAACTCAATTTGATAGGGTGATAAGCCTGTAGTCTTATGCGGTAGAATTGCTTGGGCCTAGTCCATGTAGGGCAGCAGGTCTGACCAGTTGTCCTGATGGTGGTTAACGAATGGGCGTAGGCGCTGGTTGATGTACTGGTTCAGGACCTCAGTGTTCCCATCAGTTTGGGGGTGATACGGCGTTGAGAGCTTTTGCTTAATTCCTGTTAGTCGGCATAGCTTATCTATGAATGCTGAGGTGAACTGAGGACCGCGATTAGAGACTATTAACCTAGGCGGGCCAAATACTCGCCAGATGTAGCGATAGTACATATTAGCTGCCTGAGCAGCTGTAGTGGTTTTGCGGTAAGGCAGTGAGAAGCAACGCTTGCTTAGCCGGTCCACGACGACAAAGGCGCAGTCGTATTCTTTCTTATCTAGGAGGAAGGACTTAAAGTCTATAGAGACGTCTCGCCATGCTCGCTTAGGGATTGGTAGTGATTTGAGTAAGCCTGGGGTTTTGTCGTGAGGTATGTGGCTCCATCTGCAAGCTTTACACGCAGCTACGTAGTCGTCTACATCTTTGCCTATGCGGCCCCAGTAGTAGCGGTCGCGAAGTAGCTTGCCTGTCTTTCTCTTATCTGGGTGAGCAGTCACCTGGGTAGCATGGATAGCTTGAATAAGGTAGGTCCTTAAGAAGTGTACAGCAGGGACTACTAGCTTGTCATGGTGCATGAGAAGGCCCTGGCTAAGTTTCCATGCTGGGTAGTTACTAGAGAGGGCGTGCTCTCGGAATGGCTGTAGGCTCTCATGGCTGCGGTTCGCCTCAATAATGCGATCGATTAGTGAGTGAGGGTCATTTAGGGGCGGCGAGGCCATGAAAGTATTAGCAGTGGCTATTTTAATTGTATTGGTAGCTAGCATGCCTTTTGCTGACAGCGCAGCTAGGTTATCGCTTACGGTCTTGATAAAGCTAACGTTGATTTGCTCTGCTGAGAGGAAGGCGCGTGTTCGGGCTGCTTTGTCCTTGTCTTTCTGGGTCTTTAGTTCCTCTTGCTTGCGCGAGAGTGCGTCGGCTACTATGTTAGTCGTGCCAGGGCGATAGGTAAGCGTTAGGTGATAGTCTGCTACGCTTATTGCCCAGCGCATCTGGCGGGGAGTAAGCTCTCGCTTTGTAGAGAAGTACTCTAGCGCGCGATGGTCAGTCAGGGCACTAAATAACTTAGTAGTCTGCAAGCCTATAAGCTGCGAGCGCTATTCTCGGAGGCCGTAGATTACAGCCAACATCTCTTTGTCGTGTATGTCGTAGTTTATCTGGGGCTTGCTTATAGTCTTAGAGTAGAAGGCTACAGGTCGCTAGAGGCCATCCTCTTGGAGCTGCGATAGCACTCCTGCGATGACTCTATCACTTGCGTCTATCTCCATGCGCGTCTGACGATAGGGCGAGTAGTGAGCTAGGACATTGTCTGATAGTATTAGATTCTTAGCTTGCTGGAAGGCTGCTAGCTTGTGTTCACTAAAGGCGTGCCATATGCCCTTCTTAAGTAGCTTAGTGAGCAGTCAGATAATGCGTTCATAGTCCCTTAGGAAAGCTCTGTAGAAGTTGCAGAATCCTAGGAAGGATTGCAGGCTTTTGACTGACGTAGGTACTGGCCATTCCTGTACAGCAGCGACCTTCTCAGGGTCCTTTTGGATCCCTTCTGTGCTGATGATGAGGCCTAGGAACTTCGTTCTAGTGACGGTGAACTCGCTCTTCTTAATGTCTGCCTGGAGGCCGGCGTCTTGGAGACGTCTTAGCACCTGAGCGACATGCTCCTCATGCTGCAGCGGGTCTTCAGAATAGATTAGGATATCGTTAAGGTAGGTAGTGCAGAAGTTATTAAGTAGGCTATGAAGCACCTTGTTAATGTAGCGCTGGAATGTAGCAGGGCTATTACAGAGACCAAATAGTAGCACGCGGTACTTGTAGTTCCCATACTGAGTACGGAACGTAGTTAGATCCTCTATGTCCTTGTTCAGATGTATATGATAGAAGGCTTGTCGTATGTTAAGCTTGGTGAACACCCTTGCACGCGCTAGCCGGGCGAGGGTCTCCTGAATCAGCGGGATCGGATAGGCGTCTTTCTTCGTAATGGTATTAAGCTTGCGGTAGTCGACGCAGAAGCGCCACTCTCTTTTAGGCTTCTTGGCAAACAGTACTGGGGAAGCATACGAAGCGTTGCTGTGAGTAATGACCCCTTGTTGAAGGTGGTCGTTCAGGTAGGTCTTGACAAGCTGCAGCTGCTTGAGAGACATGCTATATAGTGGGCTTAACGTCAGCGTGTTCTTGGCTGTTAGTTTAATATCATGGTTGACACCTTCGCGATGCGGGGGCAGCATGTCTGAGTTCTTCTTTAAGAAGTGGGCCTAAGTCGCGCCGGCGTAGCTAAGGTGGGGTAGCTTCTGCTTAATAAGCTGCTGAAGTTCCTCTTCTCCCGTGAGGTCCTTGTTTGATTGATAGGGCCCTTCTGGCGAAGCCTTTACTAAGGGGTTCCTAGGGTCTTAGGAAGAGGGCTTTAGGTCTGGTGGGCTGAGCTCATCTCTGCAGTCCTGGATAAGCTTATCTACTTCATAGATGCTGGTGTGCCCTAGCACAGTTTCCTTCTGCCGTGCGTGCATCATAAAGGCAACAGCTCCTATAGTATTAATCTTAAGGCCTGCCTTAGAGAGGTCTTCGCGTGAGACAGGCTGAGGGCGGGGGGTTCGCTTGCTTGGCTCTAGCTGCTGTCATGGGTGAAGCTGCTCTTCTATCTTTTTAAGGTTCTCTTGCTGTGCCACACGCTGGGGCGAGCGCTGAGGTGGCTTATGGGTGCGCTACAGAATCGCTATATTTATCAGCTCATCACGTCGGTCGGCATCAGCTTGGTGCGAGGGGTTGATTTTAGTTAACAGGCCTCGCGTTAGAATAATGATGTCGCGCTTACAGTTGATTAGCTTGTCATCTGGCCATTTAAGTGCTCGCTCCTTGCAGTTAATTAAAGCGCCTACGTCTTTAAAGAGCTTGCGGCCGATTATAAGGTTATAGCGGCCAGTGTTACAGAAGACGAAATAGGTTGGCAGGCGGTGGTTGTCTAGTACTAGATCTGCCTGGAAGTACTCGTCTACTTGTCCGTTTGGTCTATTGTCGTAGCCAGCTAGGGGGATAGATTCTATCTGGTAAGTCTTTATCTTAAGCCCTTTCTTGATAGCGCGCATGTGCTTTAGGTGTATTAGGATAAAACTACCAGCTCTAGTATCAAGAAGGCTGCTTAGCTTGATAGCTAGTCCGCCAGCAGAGATACGGCAGGGCAGGGTAAGAGCGGGTCCGCTAAATAGCAGTTAGCGAGGGTCGAATTAGCTAGTAGCTCTAGGGGGTAACCCTAGGAAGGAGACTTCCCCTAGGGTGAGTCTTCCCCCGATAGTTCCTCTGCAGTAAGCTGAAACTCCTTATCGTTGCTAGTGTCCTGGGGCGTATAGAGCTCTTCATTAGTATCTGTAGGCTTAATTACTTTAGCTGTAGCTTGGGCAGGTAGTCGGCAGTCTTTTGCAAAGTGGCCAGGTTTCCCGCAATTGTAGCAACTAGCTGGCTTGGGGATGGGTATTGGTAGGATGGCGGTAGTTACTGCGCGAGTCAGGCGCTCGGCCCCTAGGCAAGACTGCTAAGTTAGCGGCAGCTGAGTCCTCCTAGTTCTTCTGTCAATCTGCTCGGTAGCTTTCCTGGCGCTGAGAGCTAGCTCTCTGGCGAAGTCTTAGGCCAGGTCTACGTACTCATCGTACTGGTCACGGTACTGCTGTTGGTAGATGCCTATCTGCGTACGCAGAGCGTCTGGGAGCTTCTCATGGAATTCTTCTACCCATTGGTCTGCAGGCAGGCTGCGTTCTTGAGCTAGGCGGAAGAAGTCGCCCTGGAATACAGTAAAGTTAGCAGGGTCTCTGAGGTAGAGCTTCTGGAAATCGCGGTGAGCGTTGAGTCTCTTATGTGGGTCGCCGTACGTCCTTTCTAGGCGATTTACTATGTACTGGTAGCTGACTAGCTACTCACTCTCTCTTACTGTACGTATTAGTGTTAAGAGGTACTGGTTGGCAGGACCCTCCGTACGCGTACGCATGTAAGAGATGATGTTCTCTTGGGTAGCTTGCTCGCTGGCTCTAGCGAACCAGTCTTAGTTGGTGCGTACCTTGTCCTCTAGGACATCCCTCTATTGATTGAAGGTGACGTCCTTGCCGTCCTTAAGCATTGGCGGATCAGGAAATCGGGCTGAGCGGCTGTTGCCTTGATGGCTGCCTACAGTAGGCGTAGCTAGTAGAGTGGCTGGTACGTAGGGTGATGCTTGAGGAGTTTGGTTACTGAGATCTCCTATATTAGAACCATCGTCAGGTCCTACAGCTACATAGCCAGCCTGGTTCTGAGGGGTCTGTGGCAGAGCTGTGAAGCGTGTCTTCTTTACTAGTGTCAACGATAGCGCTAGGCTGGCCTTTGCAGAGAGGAAGGAGTGTATATTGTGCGTGGGTTTCTTTGTCTGTACCTTTAGTATCTTGATCTTGTTCTCTTGATCTGCTACGCGCTCGAGCGTGTTGTTCAGTAGCTGACGAAGCTCAGTAAGCTCATCTCTAGCCTTATTAAGCTTAGTTTCGGACGTGTTGAGCGCTTTTCCTAGCGTATCGGCATGGTTGTGATGTGTGAGTACTTTGAGATGGCTACGCTCTAGCTCGCTAGCGATTATCGCTTGATTAAGGGTCATTAAGGTAGGAAGCGTAACCTCTATCTCCTGAGGCTCGTAGGTGTCGGTTCCCTAGGTAGTGCTCTTGGTAGTAGCCACGAAGGGTTTCTTGTCGTGTCGTGCCTGGATGCGGAGCTTCTTGATGGTGTAGTCTTCTCTAATTATGTTGTCAGGGTAGTACGTGGCGGCACACCTGAGCGACTTAGGGATAGGCGTGTAGTCATTGCTAGTGGCTGTTGCCTTGGGATTAACTCTTATCTCTAGCGTCGAGAGCTTTCCCATGGTCCTAACCTATCCGTTCTTGTATGTATATAGAGCTTCTGGCCCCTAGCAGGGTGAAGCGATTGGCTGATTCTCTGGCGTGGAGAAGGCGAGCTGGTGGTGCTCACAGGGGTCAGTTTCTCTAGCAGGGAGAAGATAATAAAGGGGGGGGGGAGGGGGGTTCACTAGAGCTCTCGTAGCTCTCTTCCAACCTAATGGGTACGTTGCCTACTGCTGTAGGTCTTCCGGTTACCTGCCGAGTCGCTCTCGAGGCCTGCTGCTGCAGGGCTTATACAGGCTATCGCTCAGGGTTTCAATTGCCTACTACTGTAGGGCTTTCCGGTGGAGATCGTATGGTTAACGAACTAACGACTCGGCGTAGTCATGCAATTGATTCTCTAGGTGCGGTCGTTGACGAATTAAACGCTCAGGTTAATCGCGCGGGTTGACCTCGATATTGTGTCGCCGTCATCCGGCCGAGTTAGATTGATCTTAGTGTAATGTGATAACGGGCTCAGTCTTCACGCGTCATTGCATGGATGTAGGTTGACAGGATAAGTTGGCTCTATTTCAGCTACACTAAGATGAGGAAAGAAGAGGTACAAAGGGGGCTCGCCCCTAAATAGGGCGGTGCATGGCCTAAGCGCGAGCTAGCCATGCTCTGAGCTCTGCGCTAGGTCGTGGCTGGCGTAGCCAGTTGTGATATCATGTGGCCTGCAGCGAGCAGAGCAAGCAGCACCGTCACAATAATCATTAAAAAGTTAAATTAACGATAAGTTAGATAATAGAAATTAGTTTCTATCTTTAACTTTTAAATACTTTATAAATTAGAAAAAGAGAATACTGTGGTTAATACACTTAGTTAATAAGTAAACTATATAAAGAATATATTAAAAATATATAATATAATACTTAGATAAAGACCAGACGGATTTCTAAAAAGCTTATAAATAAATATTAAAATAATAGTCATTATCAAAAATACATAATAAAAGTAAATTAGAGAATATAATAATAGATGATTATAATAGCATAAAAACAGAACTATCTTTATACTAAATATATTATAGATGGAACTTATTAAGAACTAATATTCAACTAAAATACATAGATATTAAGGAATTAAGAAAACTATAGAACGGATTAATAGGTATTTCTAAATTCCTAGAATCTACAAAAGGGTTAGAGCTATTCTTACGGAATATATTAAATATAAAAAAAACAAGATATTAAGACATAAAGAATATGGACTTATGTAACTAATTTCTTTACTAGACTTACTATAAGAATTAGTTATAATAGACTTTATTATAAAAGTACTAATAATAACTATTTTTTAAGACTAATAGTATGATATGATATTAGTTATAATAAACTAACTTATAAAATATATATACTTTAAATTAACATATATGGAAATTAAAGCGGACGAATTAGTAACTATACTTATTAAATTATTAAAAGTAAAACATAAATTACCACAGGAATTCATCATAAATAGAGATAAACTATTTATGTTAATATTCTAGAAAATGTTTATAGAAAAGCTAGGGGCTAAATACTGCCTTTTAATAGCATTTTACCCATAAACAGATAGATAGATAAAATGAATAAACCAAATATTAAAACAATATCTATAAATATACGTTAATAAATAATAGAATAACTAGATTAACTTATTATTAATAGCTAAGTTTATATATAACTCTGTAAAGTCATTAACCACAGGAAAATTACTATTTTATATAAACTATAGTTATAAGCCTATAGCTTATTAAGAATCACAGAAACTAAACAAAATATTAGAATTTATAAGAATAAAAGTTAAAGAACTGTAATAACTTTATTAGAAAATTATATAAAAAATTACCTATAGAGATAATTTTAGCAAGTAAATTAAAAATAAATCTAAAATTAAAGAACTAATCTTTAAGAAAGAGGATAAGATTTTCTTATTATAAAAAAATCTAGAAATAAAATAACTATTAAAAAAACTGGATCACATCAGATTGGGACTATTTAAAATTAAATAATAAATAGAACTTATAAATTACGAACTATAACTACCTAAGGATATAAGAATTCACCTAGTTTTTTATATTTTAAAACTAGAACCAGTATTATAAAATGCTAAACTATAAATAAGACTTAAACTTAAGAAAGATACTAATAACGTCAGGAAAAAAATTAGTGGTATTTTTATAATACTTAGTAGTAATTAGCTACTATTTGCGTATTTTGCGTATCCTATTTTATAACTTATAGTCTTAACTTTAAAGTAGTACTAAGCCGCTAAACGTAATACTATCTTATAAAATACTATAAAATACGCGATTATATTTTCTAAAGCTTTTATTATTATTTATAATATTTACATGATTTGTCTATTGCGCGTATTTTGTAAATTTAATACTAAGTATATTATATATCTCATATTTAGTTCACTTTTTATACGTAGTACGTATATTTTAAACTATAGTTTTAAATTACTAGCTACTATTAATTTACTATATAAAATAATAAAATACTATATAAGCTCTATTTACTTTCTTTTTTTTTATATTAAATTAGAATTAGCTCTTACACTAAATTGAAATTAACTTCTACACTAAATTGAAATTGGCTTCTATATTGTATCTAGAGCTCTATATAGAGCTCTAGAGGTAGCTTAATATATAGCTCTAAAGATAGCTTAATATATAGCTCTAAAGGTAGCTTAGTATATAGCTCTAAAAGTAGTTTAGTGTATAGCTCTAAAGATAGCTTAATATATAGCTCTAGAGATAGCTTAATACAGAGCTCTAGAAACAACTTAGTATAAGTCTAAATACACGTTAGTAAATAAATTAATAAAGAGCTTAGTAAACCCAAATATTAGTTTAGTATAAGTATATAAAGAAAGGAGGATAGAGGAAAGAAAATTCTATTAAAGCTAAATAAAAAACTAAGTTTAGCTCTTCGCGTATAAAGAAACTTAGTATATATAAATAGAAAATAGTAACTTTACAGGCTTACAGCGCCCGTAGATATTAGTAATAAATTTTAGAAAGTAGATAGGCAAAAACTAGACTATTATACAAGTAAAATAGTATAGAATCTAGAAGGAGAGTATAGTATATTATAGTATTTAATAGCATTTTATAGCATCTTACTGCATACTTATAGTTAAAGTCATATTAGCTGTATTTTTTAGTAAAAGAGTTATAAAAAGAGTCGCGTTTAGCAGCTAAATACTATTAAATATTTAAATAAAGTTATAATTAGCTGTACTTTATAGTAGAGTTATAGAAAGAGTCACGTTTAGCAGCTAAATACTACTAAATACTTAAAAATACTAGAAATGCTAGAATAGCATGAATATAAAATTCTTAGCTATAAATTTTTTTTTTTAATAATTTAACTAAATATTTCTACTAATACTTAAACTATTAGTAATCTAGAATTTATTAAACTTTATACTTAGTAGTGTTTTCTTTAAGTTTAATTCATATCTTTAGTTTAGCATTTAGTAGTACTAGTTCTAATAATAAAATATAAAAAACTAAGTAAATTCTTATATTCTTAAATAGTTATAATTTATAATTTATAGATTTTATTTATCATTTAATCTTAAATAGTCCCAATTTAATGTAATTTAGTTTTTTTAATAGTTATTTAGTTTTTTTAATAGTTATTTAGTTTTTAAATTCTTTTATAGTAGGAAAATTTTATCTCTTTTTTTAAAAATTAATTTTTTAATTTTAAATTTATCTTCTTATTATTTACTAAGATTTCCTTTTTAAGTAATCTTTTTTACTATTTTTTAGTAAAGTTATTATAACTTCTTAACTCTTATTTTTATAGTTTTTAATATTTTGTTTAGTTTCTGTAGTTCTTAATAAGCTATAGGCTTATAACTATAGTTTATAAAAAATAGTATTTTTTTAGTAGTTAATAATTTTATAAAGTTATATATAAATTTAGCTATTAGTAGCAAGTTAATCTAATTATTTTATTATTTATTAATATATATTTATAGATATATTCTAATGTTTACTTTATTTGTTTTATTTATCTATTTATTTATAAATAAAATGCTGTTAAGAGATAGTGTTTAGCTTCTAGCTTTTTTATAAATTTTTTTTAGAATATTAATATAAATAAATTATCTCTATTTATAATAAATTCTTTTGGCAATCTATATTATGTAATTAATAGTTTAATAAGTATAGTTACTAATTTATTTACTTTAACTTCTATATATATTAGTTTAAAGTGTATATATTTTATAAGTTAGTTTGCTATAACTAGTATTATATTATACTATTAGCCTTAAAAAGTAGTTCTTATTAGTATTCTTATAATAAAGTCTATTATAACTAATTTCTATAGTTAGTTTAGTAAAGAAATTAGTTATATAAGTTTATACTTTTTATATCTTAATGTCTTATTCTTTTTATATTTAATATACTCTAAAAAATAGTTCTAAGCTTTTTTTATATTTCTGGAATCTAGAAATATCTATTAATTTATTTTCTAGTTTTCTTAATTTCTTAATATTTATACATTTTAGTTAAATATTAGTTCTTAATAAATTTAGTTTATAATAAATTTAGTACATAAATTGTTTTTTAATCTAAATTCTAGTATAGTTATTTTTTGTTGAAATCTCTTATTTATTTATTTTAAGTATTTTTAATAATAACTACTATTTTAATATTTATTTATAAACTTTTTAGAAATCTGTTTTATTTTTATTTAAGTATAGTATTATAGATCTTTAGTATATTTTTTATGTAGTTTATTTATTAGTTAAGTATATTAACCACTGTATTTTCTTTTTCTAATTTATAAAGTATTTAGAAATTAAAGATAGATAGTAATTTTTATTATTTAACTTATTATTAATTCAGCTTCTTAGTTGTTATAAATATTATTAGATTTTTATAATTTAAATATATAATAATTTATTGCTTAGTTTTTTTTTAAGTATATTTTTATTTTTCAAACACCTAAACTATTACTAACAGTTCTTTATTATATATATTGTAGTTTAGTTTAGTAGTTATAAGTTTATAAAATAAAAAGTTTACTAGGTGATTTTATTTATTATTTTATAATTATAATAAAATAGCCTTTATAGCTTTAATTAATATATTTATATATATTTTCATTTAAAATTATAAATTAAACATTCTTAATATTAGTAGCTGTTTGAATATTTCTTTTAAGATAATAAAAGTATTATTTTCGTTTTATTTCTACTTAAATTATTAATCCTTCTTTATTAATTCTATTAAAGGTAATGTAATTTTTAAGTAATTCTTAATAAATTATTAGCAGAATTCTGTAAATTTAAGGAAAAAATAAACTTCTTTTATATTTATTAGTGTTGGCTAAAATAGAATATTTTTAACTTTATTAAAGTTAACTACTATTCTGTCTTAAAATACTAAGTATTTTAAGAATTTAATTTCTGTTTTATAGAACATATATTTCTTTATTTAAATATATAGTTTGTGTTTCTTAAGCTTTCTTAATACTCTTTTAGTATACTTAATATATTTTTTTAGTATTTCATTTATACATTTAAGCATGTTATTAAAATATATTATTATAAATATATTATAAATACATTTAGGTATTCCCTTAGTATATAGTTAATAACTATTTAAAATATTATTAGTACATTTATAAGTTTAAATAGCATAACTAGGTATTTAAATAGTTTATATCTTATTTTAAAGGCTGTTGCCTACTTATGTTTTTTAACTATTTTTATTTAATAGTATCTATTCTTAATATTAAAGAGGCTAAACTATTTAGCTTTTTTAAACTTATTTATAAGTTCTAATATTAGTAGTATAAAATAGTAATTTTTTATTATTATATTATTAAAATATTAATAGTCAACACATAGTTGTAGTTTGCTGTTTTTTTTTTTTAGTATAAAAAGTATTAATACTACTATTTTAATTTTATTTATTTAAATATATCCTTTTTTAAAGTCATTATTTAAATATTATTGTAGATTTTTCTATTAATTAATGGATAGTTAATATAATAGTTTTAGTTTTAAATTTTTTTTTTTTTAAGTGTAATTCTGTAGTCCTAGTTTTAGTATTCTAGTAATTAGTTTTTAGCTTTCTTAAAGAACTATTCTTTAAATTTCTTTTAGTATTTTTTTAGCATAATGAATTTAGTTTCGTAAAGTATTATTTTCTTTATTTAAATTATAGCTTATTATTATTATTTATAGTAGTTACTTTTAATTCCTATAGTTTTTATTTTTTAGTTAATTATTAAGTTTTATTATGCTAGCTAGTTTTATTTTAAAATAAAATTCTTACTACCTAAATAGTTATATTTTATATTTTAAAATTAATTAGACTTTCTTTAAATATTACTAGACTATTATTTATGTGTTTTATTTATATAAGTTTGTTTAAAACTTTAGTTAATATTTAGTATTTTTATATTTATTTATTTAATATTAGTGTTTACTAGCCCTATTATTTATAAGTACTAGAGTTTATTTACTATCAATATATACATTTATATATAACTTATTTTCGTGTTTTTTTTTAGTTTAGTTGTGTGTATATAAGTGTTATATTTTTTTTTAACTTTTAGTTAACTTACTAGTAGCTTAATTATAATCTACTAGCTTTTTAGTTTTTTATTTATAGTTAACTTCTATATAGTAGTTATTTCCTTAGTTTTTTTTTTTTAGGTTTATAAATTAAATATTTTTAGAATTAACACATTTCTTTATTAAGTATTTTATGTGTGTTTTTGGCTTATTTTTTATAATTCTAACATTTTTATTTTAAGAAACATTCTTAATATGTGAGTTTTCTGTGGGATTTTGTAGCTAACTATTTCTTTTAATAGTATTTAGCTTAGTATTGTCTATATTTTAGCTAATATTTATTTTATAATAATTATTTATATTTATTTAAGTTTAAGTTCTATAGCTTATTCTCTAAGTTTATGTAAATTAATTTTTATTAAAAATTAAGTTCTTTTTTATATACTAGTTATTAAAGTATTTTCTTTATTTTTAGTTTTTTAACATGTATGGCATATTGTACCTATTTATAATTTTATTTTATATAAGTATTTTCTATACATATTTAGTATTTTTACTTTATTATTTTGTTTATAGTATTGTTGTCTTATATTTATAAAATTAGTAAAATAGTTTCTTTTTCTTTTTTATTTTAATTCTATCTTAGTTCTAGATATTTAACAAAGTAATAGTACATTATATTAGTTATAACTAGTATAAGTTTTTATCTATAAATTTTATTTATTTATGTAGCTAGTTTTTATTTATTTAGTTTTTTATATTACTTATTTTCTACTATTTATAGTACTTATTACTACTTATATATTCTATCTTCTAGAGTAACTTTCTAGTGTTTAGTAATATAATTTTTTTTTTAAATAATACTTTAATCTATATATTTAACAGTATTCTTAGTATAATTACTATATAATTATTATTAATACAAGTTCTTTTTCTTTCTCTGTTTTTTAATTTTTTTTTGTTTAAATTTTTAATCTTCTTTCAAGAAAAGTTCTTCTTCTTATTTTATAATTTTATAAAATCTTTATATGTTCTTATTAGTTTCTGTGTTATATTATTAGATTATTACTTTTTATATTATTAAGATTATATTATTAGGTTACTTTACTAAAAGATTTTTTATTTACTAGTATTATAATAGTATATGTAGGATTACATGCAGGATTACATATAAAATTATATATAGAATTATATATAAAATTATATATAGGATGTGTTAGCTAGTTTTATTAATATATATAAGCCTTATCACTTAAATAACTAAGTCTTTAGTTTAGTTATTTTTGTTAATAGATTAGTTAAGTTCTGTACACCATACTAACGTAATAAGTATAGAATTTTATATTTTTATTTAAAGTATATATAGCTTTTACATATTTAGTATTATTTTTATTAAATTCTTTATATAATAGTTTTCTTTATTATTTGGTTTTATGCTTATTTTATTTAAACTATAGCTATTTTAATTTCTCTTAGTGCTTTAATTTAAATATAAGCCTTTTTAACATCTAATTATTATTATTTATAGTTTTTAATAAAATGTTCTTACTTTTTATACTCTAGGCATGCTTTTCTTATATAGTGTTTTATATATTTTTTAGTTTACTTTTTTTACTTTTTTCTAACTAATACTTTATTAATTTCTATTTTATTATATGTTTAGTTGTTTTTTCTACTTTTTTTTAGTATTTAAATTACTATTCTAGCACGTTATTTCTTTCCTTATTTATGTTAGTACTAATAGTTATTAATAACTACTACTTTCTTAATAATTTCTAAAAGTATTATAGGTTATTAATTTCTTATAATTTTATTTTTAACTCTATTTTTAAGTTTCTTATAGTATATTATAATTATTAGCTAATTATTTTATGCTAGTTGTAATATAAGTTATTTAAACTCTAAAGTATATTTAGCTGCTAATTTTCTTTACTTAAAGTGTTAGAGCCTTTAAATAATATTTACTTCTTTATTAATTTCTTTAAATATAACTATTATTTCTTGTTTAAAGGCTTTATAGTTTTTGAAAGCTTTCTATATATTATTACTATAATTATTAAGTTCTACTAGTTTAAGATTGGGTTTTCTATTAACTAAATAGTTTTTTATAAGTAGTTTAAACTATCTTATAGCTCATTTTATTATGTTTATACTAGCTACTAAAATCTAATCTTAGTTAGTTATAAATAATACTTAGTTAAATTAATAGTATAAGTCTATTACTACTATAAATGTTTTAAGTTTTTTTCTATTACTATTAAACTTTATAAAAGGTTATATTTTCGCTATATTTTTCTTAACTAATTTATTTATCTTAATTTATTACTATATTATAACTAAAGCTTATTGTAATTTTCTAATAGCTTAACTTTATTCTTATATAATTTATTAAATAGTTTTACCTTTAAATGTACTTTTAGTAGTAGATAATAGTCTAGCTATTAGTTTATTCTTACTACTACTTAACTTATTACTTAAATAGAGTTTTTATTCTTTCTTATACTAGGTTATTATAGACCTTAATTAGATAGTTTATTATTAGAATTTATTCAACTACTTCTTCTACTTCTTAAGATAGTAATTATAATATTATAAGTTACTAACTTATTAATATAACTTATACTAGTAACTAGTTGCTCTAATTAGGTATATAATATTACTAGGTTTTCTCATGTTCAGATTAGATAGCTTATTAGACTTAGTAGAAGTTTAGTTAAATTTAGTAGAAATAGAAAAGGCGGTACAGTAAGTTAAGGTTTAATAGAATAGTATTAAACTATTTCACTTAAGGTGTGAATCTTAATTTTAGAGTAACTATAAAGAATTAAAAGTAACCGTGAGCCGTCTGATGCCTCATACTTATAGTAGATCCTCCGTGCGTACATTGTATACCAATTGGAAGTATATTAGATACTGCTAGAGAAAATAGGTGGTGATAGTTCGTCTATCTTCTTGATCTGGAACTGTCTGCCAAGCCTCGTCTCGTGACCCTGCTTGATCATTTATCCAGGTACTGCTCCTTATAGAACTTGAACTTACTTCAGAGCACCCCTATCTGTAAGTTCTGTCTTCTCCAGTTTGCCTCCGCCCTTCGGCATCGCTTGCACATCTCTTCATACTGTGCCTTCCACAACGACGCCTCTTCGGCTGCACCTGTACTCTTGTTACAGTCTGTAACACATTCACCCTAGATTCCTATCTAGGATATCTTATCCCTAACTGCTTTAAACTTTGGTGTTTGTTTAATCTTGGCAGCTTTTGGATATAGGAGACTCTGCAGCCCTCCACGCAGTAAGGGGAAAAAATACAGAATTAATTGATTTAACCAAAGTTTACCCGCGCGTAGTTATAGGCGCCTGCGCAGAATACTTAAGGGCTTCTTACAGAACGTTATTAGTAAGCAGAGAAGATGCGAGTTGCCACTGTGGGCAGCCAAGCTGTTAAGTACGTCAGGGCCCGACTTTGTGCATTCATCTTCCACGGAACCCCCACGTATTTCAGCCAATCAAAATGGCCCCACAAATTCGGGAAAAGGCGTCACTTTTCAGGATCCTACGTCCCGGTTTTCCCATACAAAATTGGCTACGAATCTGGGATATTGGATCCCAGAAAGTACGGGGTAAGTCACCCCAGAATCCTAGATGTTCCACCCCGGCGAATACTCCATAGGGCTGACACTACTTCTCTGACGCTGCTTCTCTTATGCTACTTTTCTGACGCTGCTTTTCTCGTGCTGCTTCTTTCATGCTACTATTCGGCTCTACCAAGGCCTTTACTAACCTGTTCACTCCCCTATATCTAGGCCTACACCGAGCTGCCCCCTGAAGTCCTGCACCGAGCTGCCCCTAGAGCCCTACACCAAGCTGCCCCTAGAGCTCTACATTGAATTCAAATCAAGCTTCCTGCAAGGGAAAGGGGGGTCCAAGGGGGTCTCCCCTTTGATATACATTAAATTCAATTCAAATTGCGCTCCCTGCAGGGGAAAGGGGGGTTTCAAGGGGGTCTACCCCTTGATAGCCAAATCTAATTCGATGTAGAAGCCAATTCCAATTTAATGTAGGAGCCAATTCCAATTCGGTGTAGGAGCCAATTCCAATTCAATGTAGGAGCCAATTCTAATTCGATGTAGAAGCCAATTCAGATTCAAAGTAGGAGCCAATTCAGATTCAAAGTAGGAGCCAATTCAGATTCGATAGTCGCTTCTCTAACGTAACTTCTGTCACGCTGCTTCTCTTTTGATGCTGCTTCTCTTTTGATGCTGCTTCTCTCCTCACCCTGCTTCTCTCCTCACCCTGCTTCTCTCCTCACCCTGCTTCTCTCCTCACCCTGCTTTTTCCAACCCTACTTCTTTTACGCTACTTCTTTTACGCTACTTCTTTTACGCTACTTCTTTTACGCTGCCTCTCATGCTACTTCTCTATAACTACTCTTTTCACGTAGCTTTTCTTACACTACTTATTACTAAGCATAGCGAAGTCTTCTAACATTTATGTTAGCTTTAGTATTTTAAATATACTTAGTTTTAAGTTAACGTATTTCACGGGCGAGCTGAACAAACGGGTGAGCTGAACACTTTGCCAAGACCCCATCAAAGTACTATTATTCATAGTACCATTACTCAATAGTACTATTAGTTATAGTACTATTTTCATCGCTGCTAGATTCTATAGTACTATCTTCATTAATTTTACATGTTCGAGCGTTATGCCCAATCCCACCGCAGTTGCCACAGCGCCTTTAAGTTGGTTCGGCCCCATCTGCCCTTGCCTTACTACGACCCTTCTTACTACTAGAACTCGCAGCAGCAGGGTCCTCAGTAGATTTATCCTGGCTAGCACTAAAGCTAAGTACTTCTCCTTTCTGGATACGCTTCCTTTTGCGCTGCTTCCGTTAAGATGCGGCCTTATTAGCTGCTTCAAGCTCAGCAACGCGATCACGTATAAGCACCATCTCTTAAGCCATCGCGAGGGTGCCTTTGACAAGCTGCTGGTACCCATCCTTCAAAGATAAAGGGGAGCTACCCAACTTATCAGTAGTTAGCTTCGTTTGCGACCCAAATTCACGATAGTTCTTTGGGGTTTTTGACTACCAGGTGACCTCTGTGTTGATAGGTGGTGTAGGCGTGCATAATTGAACATCAAGCTTTAATATCACCTCATCTGGGTCGAATGGAACTAGGCCAGCGCCTCGAAAGCTTCCTTAGACATTACTCTCAGTAATTGATGCGTTAAACGCGTCGCGGAAGGCTGGTAAGAACTCTAGTTTAGTAATATAGTTAAATCAGTTACGCATCAGCTTCTTGACTTGGCGTCCATAGGCCCTCTTCAAAGGCCAAAAACAACCCACATCTAGTGGCTATAGGATGTGTGATGAGTGTGCCGGCATACATAGAGTGATAATCTTGTTCTCCTTACAGTATTCTGTAAATGCGAGAGAGTTGTGGCTTTTATGGCCGTTAATAATCAACAAACAGTACGCGCCAACACTACGCTTCTTTGTACACTCATTAAAGTACTTCAACCACGCGAGACCAAGCTCATTAGTTGTCCAGCCATTATTAGAGACACCAAATTGCCATTAACGCGGTATACTGAGTTCCTGGTACCAGGCAGAGAGGTAATTCTTACCCTTGTAGATAATAAAGAGTAGAATCACGTACCCTAGTGCGCTAATAGCCAGGATTGTTGTAACCCACTCATAATTACCTAGCTAGAGGGCCTTTGGTTGATGCCGTCTCTTAGAGCCTGTAACAACCTTCTACTGAGTTATTATGCCCATCTGGAAGCCGGATTCATCAAAGTTATAGATGTCTTTATCCTATATACCGTACTTGGCCTTCACGTTACGTACAAGGTTGAACCAGCCTTATATAATCGCTGGTTCTTCCTGTTTATAATGCTGATAATCAAGCTTCTGATTGTACTTCGTTTGAATCCCTGGCGTACGCTTGACAAAGGTGTGTGGCCAATTCATGCCTACTAGGCTCATCCCTCACTCAGCCAGGAGTTTGTTGGCCATCTCTCAAACAGCATTAAGCGGAGGGGCAAATCCTCTTAAATCTAGCTCAAGAATGTACTTCTTTATCGCCTCCTCTTCAGAAACCGTAAGCTTCATCGAATTGGGCGTGGTATCGCGTTGTGAGGTGATTCCGTCGCGTCGCATCTTTAGGCTCGTGAGGGGTACATTATAGATGCGTGCAGCGTTTCGGAGGCCGTAGATTTGGCCTAGATCAAGAGCCTGAATAGCAAGCTGTATTCTAGCTTCTTGAGAAATCGATTTTAGGTTGGTGGGTGGCATAATAGTACTGTGGATCAGAGTAGTGTTAGGGTCTTAGCAAAGTGTTCAGCTCGCCCGTTTGTTCAGCTCACCCATGAAATACGTTATAAGTTTTATAATATAATTTTATGAAAGTAATAAAATACTAGTTCCTATTATTAAACTTTTAAGAAAAAATTCTAGTATAGTTTTAAGTAGAAATATTTGTTTTTAAGTATAAAAAAAAATTAAGCTTATAACATTTAAAAAAAAGTTATTAAAAATATAGAATTAAATTTATGTTTTACTACTTTTACTTTTAAAGTCTATTTAAAAAGTCTAGTTTTTTTTTTCTATTTTAAAAGCTTTTTAAAAAGTTTATAATAAAGTAAATAACTATAAAAAAGTATTTAATAAAATATTTATAAAAGTTTGTAAACTTTAAAAAAACTTATATATTTTTAAAAAAAGCTAAAATAGCTTAATTTATAACTATTTTAACTTATTAAGAATTTATTTTAATATTATTAAAAAAATAATAAACTCTAGAAATTTAACTTAGTTAGTAGTAAACATATACTTTTTAAAATTAATAAAAAGTTAGTACTATTATAAGTATTTTAGTACTTATTAAATATAATTTTAATAATTTTTTTAATTTTTTTAATTTTTTTAATTTTTTTAATTTTTTTAAAAAATATTAACTAAGTTTAATAAAGTATAGTTAATATAATTTTAAAAAGTAATAAAAGTATTAGTAAATTTAAATAATATTACTAAATATATAAAGTAGTTATAGTATGTATAAAATATTATTTTTTACTTATTATTATACTAAATTCTAATATAATAGTAGGTACTTTTAAAGTTTAGTTTAGTAAACTTAATTAAGTTTACTAATTAATTTAGCATTTTACTAATTAATAGTAAAGTAAAAAAATTTTTTTTTTATAATTTTATTAAAGTTTTTATAATTAACATAAAGTTATAAGCTACTATTTTTTTTAAAAAAAAAATTAGTATACTTATTAAAATAGTACTATTTTATATTTAACTTTTTTTATTTTACTTTTATTATATAGTTATAAAAAACTTTAAGTTTTTATTAAAAAAAATTATATAATAGTTTAAAAAACATAATATTATTTCTTAATTTAATTATATAATTACTTTTATAGTATATAAGTAGTACTATTATAGTATTAATAAAAGTTAAGTTTTTAAACTTTTAAAACTTTTAAAAAAATATAAGTTATAAACTTATTACTTTTAATACACAAATAAGTTAATAAAATATTTAAGCTTTAAAAGTAAAAATAATTTATATTTTTTAAAACTTTAAAAGCTTAAAAAAAACTTATAAAGTTATATTAATTATTTTATAAAAATATAGTAATAACTTTTTAAGTTTACTTTTAATTATTTTTTATTTAAATTAAAATTTTGTAAATATGTTAACTATATTCTTATATACTATTTAGTATATATAGTATTAATAATTTAAATTTGGAAATTTTTTTAAAACTTTACTTTAAAGTAAACTTTTTATTAATAATATTTACTTATATACTATTATTAAAATATGTAGTAGTTACTATTTAAATAAATTAAATAGTTTATCCTTTTTTTTTACTTAAATTGTTTTTTGTTTAATAATTAGCTTTTTATACTTTAAACTAAAAGTAAATTTAAGTACTATTAATTTTTTAATATTTAAATAGTATTAACTTTTATAGTAAAAGTTTTTTTTTTAATTTTATTATATTATTTTTTATAGTCTATTTTCTAAAACTTTTATTTATAGTAGTAATAACATTTTTTTAAAATAGTAGATAACATTAATTAAATTAAGTAATATAGTAATAATTATAAAATGTAAAATAATTATTATTTAAGTTACTTAACTTATTTATTATATTTAATTTTAAAGTATATTTTATACATAAAATAAAAACATAATAGTAGTTTTATGTAAATTATTTTCTAAAATAGTACTATATTTAATAAGTTTTTATTACGTTTTTAAAAACTTAAAATAGTTTAAAAAAGTTATATAAAATTTTAGTTATAACATACTATATAAGTATATAATTAAATACTTTTATTTATAAAATAAAATAAATTAATTTTATAAAGTAATTAAATATACAATAAACTTATTTACTAATTTGTTTTTTTAAAATAACTTTAAAGTATAGTAAAATTACTTGTAACTTTTAATTAATAAAGCTTTTAATTTAATTTAAAAAAAAACTCTATTATATAAATTTATATATGTACTACTTTTTTATTTTTTTTATTTATATTATAATTCTAGTTATTAGTAGGTTTTTTATAAATATTATAAAGTAAATACAATTTATTAGTTTTTTTAACTAAAATACCTATAAATTTAGTTAAAAAAAATAATTTTTAAATATTAAAATTTTCTTAATTTTAAAACTACAATAAAAAATTAACTAGTTTTTAGTATTAATATAATATTTGTATAGTAGTAGTTTAAATTTATTTTTTATTTTAAAAAAAAAGTCTTATTTTTACTTTATTAATAAAATAACTAATAAAAATTAATTTAATATAAAAAAATTATATATATATATTTTACTTATAAAGTATAAAATTTGCTTTTTTTATTTTAAAATATAAATACAATTTTTTGTAAAGTAAGTTAATTACGTTATTTTTTTAAGTTAGTAATTTTTTTATAAATAAAGAAATTAAAAGTAAATTATTTAAATTATACTATTTTAAGTATTATTATAATTTTACTTATTAAAGTAAATTAATTAAAATTTATTACTATATTTTTACTATAATAATAGTAAGAAAGTATAGTTAAAATTTAAATAAGTAGTATATACTAAGTTGCTATTTTTAGAAATAAAAAAAGAAAATTTAGAATTATAATAATAAGTTAATATAATAGTAAGTAAATACTAATAAAATAAATTAAAGTTAAATTCTATTAAAATAAAAAGTTAATAATAAGCTTTTTATTTTATAACCTTAAATGTTATTAAAGTATAAATATAATAATAGTACTATACTTACTATTTTAAAAAAAATTACGTATAGTAATATTTACTTTAGCATATTATAATAATTACTTAAGTATTTTATATTATTATAACTATAATACTTTTAAAATATTTTTATATAAAATATTTAATAAACTACTTAAATATTATTTATATAACTATAAAAATTAATTTTTTTAAAAAATAACTTAAATTTAAACTTTTTTATAAAATGTTATAAAATAAACTAAAAGTTTTTAAAAAATACTTTAATTATTATTTTACTAAAAAATTTATTAAAGGAATTTTTTTTAACTATACTAGTTATTTTCATAAAAAACTTAATAAAAGTTTTTAATTTTATATTAACTACTAAACTATTATAAAGTAAATACTTACTAATTTTAGTTCTAATATATATACTTATTTTAACTAGTTAATAAATAGTTTTCTAGCTTTTTTACTTACAAATATATAATAAAGCTTGTTAAATTTAATAAGTAAAACTTTAGTAAGTAAAAAATAAATAAAAAGTAATTAATAAAATAGTAATTAAATTATTTTATTTAATAACTTTTTAACTTAAAAATAACTTCTTAATTTTAAAGTAATTATAAAAAATTAAAAGTAACTATAGGCTATTTAACATTTTATACTTATAATAAATTCTTTATATATATAATAAATACTTATATATAGTATATTAAATACTACTAAAAAAAAGTTTTTTATTTTCTTTATTTCTTTTATTTACTAAGTTTTTTATAACTTGTTATATGTTTTTATACTACTTTCTATAGTTATATAAACTTAATATAAAGTACTTTTTTCTTAACTTAGTTTCTTACTAGTTTACTTTAGCTTTTTTATACTTTTTATATATATTTTTATACTCTTTTTTCTATAAAAGTACTTTTATAGTTAAAGTTGTTATTTTATTATAATTTATAGTACCATTTTCTTTTTTAAGCTTTTAGTTTAAAAGTTATTTTAATTCTTTTATAAATAGTAAAAAGACAACTAGTTTTTACATAAAAAGCTAAGTTATAAAATTTTTTTTGGCCTAAAATTCTAAAAATAACTTAAATAAAACTATTCTTAATATAAGCTTATTATTTAGTAAAAAAAGCTTAAAAGCATAATTATTTAATATTATTACCTTATTTTTTATTATTAGAAAGTAAATTAAGTTTACTTAATAAACTTTACTTTTAGTTATTATTTTAAGTATATTAATTAAAATGTAAAGTATAATTTTATTATATTATAATTTAAGTAGAAACCTTTTAATGAGCGTATATTAAGGGCGGCTTAAAAAAGCCATTAGGTATTATAAAAATTAAGAATATTTATTTATTAATAAATACTCTTAAGCTTAAAGAGCTGCATCAAGTCGCTAATAATACACTATTAAGTTATAAATAGTTATTAAAGTTTAAGGCCTTATAATAAAGATTTTTTCATACTAAGCTATTATAATACGCTAGTAATATAATAATACTAGTAACTCTATATAACCTAACTAATTATATAGAGAGATATTAGGATATGAAAACTATTTAACTTAAAGTTATTCTAGTAAATAAATAGAGCACTCTTAGTTCTAACTAGCTTTAAAATTATATTAGTACTTTATAATATATATATAAGCATAAAATTTCTGCTAGCGTGATAAGAATATAGATAAAACCTAAGTATTACTACTAGAAGTAAAGAAAGTTATTAACTAATAGGGTTATAAAGGTAGCTAATAGATCTATTAAGTTAAAACATAAGTAACTAAGCTATTTTAGTAAGTTAAGTTAATATTAATACTAAAATACCTTCTTAAAAATAGTATACTATATCTGGATATACATATAGCAGGATTAGGACAAGTTAATAAATAATATAATTAAAGACTTTATATTAGTTAGATAAAGTCTTTAAGTTATTTACCTATAAAATATAAACAGCCTATAAAGGGAGATCTTTATGGGTAATAAAAAACTAGTTTTAAGATAATATTTAAACAGCTAGCAAGCTATAGCACTATACTATAACTAAAATAATAATAATAAAAGACATAGGTAATATACTTTCTACTTATATTAAAAGTATTAAAAACTAAACTAGACTAGTAACTTATCTAGAGTATAAAAGTAACTTAATTTATATTTAGATTATATTAGAGAGTATTACTAGTATAAAGTCTACATATTAAAGTTACTATCTAAAGAGATAGTATAGTAATCAGAAAGAATAGATATATATATTAGTAAACTAAAAGAGTAGAATTTAAAAAACTAAAATAAACTTAACTTATACTTAAGCTAGCTGTAAATGTATATATAGTATAAGTATTACTTTTCTCTTTAACTTCTTTTAAAAAGCTAAAGTAAACCTAACTTATACTTAAACTAGCTATATATATAAATATAATATAGATATTATTTTTCTTTTTAACTTCTAAAAATACTACTAGAAGCCTGCTTAAGATATAAATTTTTAGAGTATAATTACTAAAAGTTCTCTCTTATATAGTAATAGACTACTTATGTAAATAGAAATAGTTTAAAAGTAGTATTATAAAAAGTTTTATAAATTCTCTATTATCTAGATCTAGCGCGACTAGATCTGTTAAGTTTAATATAAATAATATAAATATTAAGAATTTAAATAGAACTCTAGAAGTTCTACTTTTACTAATTTTATTCCTCTTCTTTATATTAGAGCTTTTAGAGGAGTTTTAGTGATTAAATAGTAATACACTAACGTTTAGCTTTATTAATAATATAAACTTTACTTTATAAGGAAATTTAGCTACTAAGAATTATTAACACCTAATAGCTATATATAATTAATATATAGTGTAGATTAAACACTATAAAGCTACATTCACGCTAGAGAAATACTAGCTTATATATTTTACTAGAAAAAAACGCTATAATAGCGTAGATTTAGTGTTAATAGTATGAATTATTAGTTATAAAGCTATTCTCTAAAGCTTAAATATATATATTCTTAGGATCTAAGTAGACCTAAAACTCTAATAAAAAGAATATATTTATAAAATAGCAGAGAAGGACATAGCAGCCTTTAAAGCTATATTATAAATTACTATATTAATATAAAGCCTGTTTATAAGACGTTTATGTCTTTTATATATAGTAATTATCTACCTAATAATACTTTATAGTGCCTAGATATAGGGAATTCGTAATAATAATAACTTAATAATAAAGAACCTTATCCTATTATTTTAAAAGACTTAAAACTAGTGTCTTTATAAGATTATAGGAGTATATAAGAGAATACTAATAATAGCTATTAAAAAAAAATAGCAGTTTTATTAATTATACTTTATATAAATACTATAGCTCTCTAGAGGACTTTAGATACTAGCTAGAATTTAATAAAAAAAAAAGACAGTAAATACTCTTAATAATATCTAGATATTACTAGTAAGTTAATAGTAGATTATAATATAACTACTAACTCCACTAGAAAAGCTTTAAAATTAGATAAAAAAATATAAGAAAAAAGTCCTAGCCTATTCTATAAAAGAAATCTCTAGAAATTACTAGTACTAATAGGGATAGAGACGTGCAGGGGAAATATAAGTATATTATACTAGTAGCTATTAATATTACTAGTATATAGCTACCCTTATCTTAAAGTAGATAGATATAAAGTAGTAATACTAATAGTAAAGTATAATAAAAGAATAAATAATAACTACCTAGTATACTTTATAGAAAATACTTATAATCTTACTTTATAAAGAACTTCTAAAGGTAGAAGCTACTGTTCTACTTTTATTATATATAAAAGTCCTTAGTCTCAATACCTAGCTAGTAAAAATAGGAGTTCTAAATAAGTTCTTATAGTATAATTATAGCTAGCTAGTGTAAACTATATGCTATATTTCTTTCTACTATTTTAAACTTAAAAGAACTAAACTAATAGCGTTATTATTATTAGAATAATTAGAAAAAATACTAAGCTAGAAAGGTAGCACTTAAGTAGCTATAAAATAGTTTATAAGATTAAAAATACTTACTTAGTTTTATATAGTAAAAGTAATTAATATTAAAAAAAATAGACTACTTCCGCCTATTCTAGAGCCTAGACTAATAGTAGGAGACAGAAAAAGAGGGTATAAAAAAAAGAAGGAGATAAGATTATCTATAAGATATAAGCATAATAGCTAAAAACATAAACTCTAGAAAAAATAAGATAGTAGAGAAGAAGTGCTATAATAGTAGAATATTAACGCCCCTTTAGTATAGCACGTTAATAGATTTTCTTATTAATAAGTTTTTTTTATAAAAGGAATTAGCCTATATAGACCCATTAAGAGAACCGAATCAGGCAGTAAATAGAAATAATAATAATAATTTAAGTAGAATTATTTTAATTATAAAAAAAAGAAGCTTTATTAATAACTTTAAAATGCTTAAAAAAAACCTATAGCTATTTACTTTTATAAGCTTTATTTTTACTATTAATTAGTTTAAATAAATTCTTAAAAGAAAAAAAATAGTTTTTTAAAAGTTAACTTTTATTAATAAAGTTTAGGTAATAAAAGAAAAAAAAAGTAAAATTATTAAAGTTATTTAACTTATATACTATAACTTATAATATTGTTTTTTTTAAAGTTTATTAGCTTTTCTATTTTTAGTTTTAAGTAGAATATTTTCTAATTACCTTACTTCTTTAATTAGTTCTAAAACTTAGCTTTTACTAGTTTATTTTATAATACTAGTTAATTAGCTTTAAATACTTTTTTAGGTTTTTAACTAACTTTTATGTATTATTTTTAAGTTTATATTTAGTTTATTTAACTAGATATTTTTACTAATATTTAAACTTTTAGTAATTTAGTATTTACTAAACCTTTTTACTTAATATAGTTTTTTTTAAGTTTAATTTTTATTTTAAGTTTAGTATATAGTAGTACTACTTTAAATAGTAAAATATAAAATATTAAGTAAATTCTTATATTTTTAAATAATTATAGTTTATAATTTATAAGTTTAGTTTATTTTTTAACTTTAAATAGTTTTAGTTAAATATAATCTAATTTTTATAATAGTTTTTTTTATTTTCCTTTTTAAAAGTTAGTTTCTTAACCTTAAATTTGTTATTTTATTACTTATTAAGGTAATTTTTTTAGGTAATTACTTATACTATTTCTTAATATATAAGTTAAAGTTTATTAACTTTTACTTTTACTTATTTTAATATATTTTCTAGTTTTTGTAGATTTGAATAAACTATTGACCTATAACTATAATTAATAAAAAATAGCAATTTTTTTATAGTTAATAACTTTATAAAGTTATATATAAACTTAGTTATTAGTAGTAATATAACTTAGTTATTTTATATTTTATTAATATATATTCTTAAATACTACTTTAGCATTTTATTTATTTATTTATTTATTTATTTATTTATTTATTTATTTATTTATTTATTTATTTATTTATTTATTTATTTATTTATTTATTTATTTATTTATTTTATTTATTTATTTATTTATTTATTTATTTATTTATTTATTTATTTATTTATTTATTTATTTATTTATTTATTTATTTATTTATTTATTTATTTATAAGTTTATAAGTTTATAAGTAATTGTGATAACGGGCACGGTCTTTTCGCGTTATTATATAGATACAGGTTAATAAAATAAGTTAGCTCTATTTTAGCTATACTAAGATAGAAAGAGAAGAAGTATAAAGAGGGCTTACTTTTAAATAGAATAGTATATAGCTTAAGCATAAGCTAGCTATACTCTAAGCTCTATACTAAGTTATAGCTAGTATAGTTAGTCGTAATATTATATAGCCTATAGTAAGTAAAATAAGCAGTACTATTATATTACCTCTTTTTAAGAGAAGCTTGTTTTTAAGTTTTTAGATTATAGTCTCTTTCTTATTAGTCTTTATACTACTCTTGTTTTTAAAGCTGTTTTATTATTCTCTTCTATTATTTTCAGGTCCTTTTCTGTTTTATATGCTTTTAACTAGATATCTAGTTATACTAGTAGTCCTACTTTCTTTAAATAGATTTTATAATAGTTTTTTACCTTATATAGGGCGTCTATAAAGCCTCAGGCGTTATACTAAACAGGATTTAAATTATAAGCTAGCTAGAATACTTTATACTATAGTTAGCTATAAAATAAGTAGCTATTAAGGATTTCCTATACTAGCTACTTAAGATATCTATTAACCTTAATAGGTAGTTTCTTAAGTTTAATTTAACTAAACAGTAAATAAGTAAAAGTTTTTTATAAATAATTTATATAAAAGATATTAAACATGCGCATGTACGGTAGTAGCTTAAGATAATAAAAGTATTCTTTTATGCCTATAATAGAATAGAGTCTATATATTTACTAGTTAAGCTTTTGGCTAAATTAACTAGTAGTAAAGCCCTTAGATATAATATATATTTTATTTTCTATAAAGAAGTCTGGCTTATAGCGCTTCTTATTAGCCTATTAAGTCTATTACTTTTATACTTAAGTAATCCCTTATTAAGCTATCTTTATAGCTAGCTTTATTATATTATATTAAGCTTTAACATAGCTCTATACTTCCTTATAAGATATTTATTTATAAACTATAGTAAATACCTTTATATGTTTCTCCTAGTTCCAGTAATAAATTAGCTAGTAACTAAACTCAATTTAATAGAATAATAAGTCTATAGTTTTATATAATAAAATTACTTAAATCTAGTTTATATAAAGCAGTAGGTCTAACTAGTTATTTTAATAATAATTAATAAATAAGTACAGGTGCTGGTTAATGTACTAGTTTAAAACCATAGTATTTCTATTAATTTAAAGATAATATAGTATTAAGAGATTTTACTTAATTCCTATTAGTTAACATAGCTTATCCATAAATGCTGAGGTAAACTAGGGACTGTAATTAAAGATTATTAATTTAAGTAAACTAAATACTTACTAAATATAATAATAATACTTATTAATTATTTAAGTAGCTGTAGTTATCTTATAGTAAGATAGTAAGAAATAATACTTACTTAACTAATTTATAATAATAAAAATACAGTTATATCCTTTTTTATTTAGAGAGAAGGACTTAAAGTTTATAAAAACATTTTACTATACTTACTTAAGAATTAGTAGTGATTTAAGTAAGCCTAAAGTCTTATTATAAAATATATAACTCTATTTATAAGCTTTATATATAGCTATATAATTATCTATATTTTTACTTATACGGCTTTAGTAGTAGCGGTTATAAAGTAGCTTATTTATTTTTTTCTTACCTAAGTAAGTAATCACCTAAGTAGTATAAATAGCTTAAATAAAGTAAATTTTTAAGAAGTATACAGTAGAGACTACTAGCTTATTATAATATATAAAAAGGTTTTAGCTAAGTTTTTATACTAAGTATTTACTAAAAAGAGTATACTCTTAAAATAGCTATAAACTCTCATAACTATAATTCACCTTAATAATATAATTAATTAGTAAGTAAGGGTCATTTAGGGGCGGTAAGACTATAAAAGTATTAGTAGTAATTATTTTAATTATATTAGTAGCTAGTATATCTTTTGCTAATAGCGCAGCTAGGTTATTACTTATAGTTTTAATAAAGCTAGTATTAATTTACTCTGCTAAAAGAAAGGCGCGTGTTTAGGCTACTTTATTTTTATTTTTTTAAGTCTTTAGTTTCTCTTACTTACGTGAGAGCACGTTAGCTATTATGTTAACTATATTAAAATAATAAATAAGTATTAGATAATAGTTTATTATATTTATTATTTAATATATCTAATAAAAAGTAAGCTCTTGCTTTATAGAGAAGTACTCTAATATATAATAATTAATTAGAGTACTAAATAACTCTATAGTTTATAAGCCTATAAGCTGCGAGCGCTATTCTTAGAGGCTATAAATTATAGCTAATATCTTTTTATTATATATATTATAGTTTATCTAAAGCTTACTTATAGTCTTAGAGTAAAAAACTATAGGTTACTAGAGGCTATCTTTCTAAAGCTATAATAGTATTTTTATAATAACTCTATTACTTACATCTATCTCCATGCGCGTCTAATAGTAGGGTAAGTAGTAAACTAAAATATATTATAAGTTACTAACTTACTAATATAAATTATACTAGTAATAAGCTATTTAATTACTTATATAATACTTAATAGTTCTCTTACTTCCAGATCGGATAGCTTATTAGACTTAGTAGAAATTAGTTAACTTAGTAAAGAGTAAAAAGAAAGTTATATAATAAGTTAAGATTTAACAGAATAGTATTAAACTATATTACTTAATGTATGAATCTTAATTTTAGAGTAACTATAAAGAATTAAAAGTAATTATGAACTGTTTAATGCCTTATACTTATAGTAGATCCTCCGTGCGTATATTATATACTTATTAGTAGTATATTAAATACTACTAGAGATTACTAAAGCTACTAGAGATTCTATTATCTTATTCTATTTTTATTTATTAAGTTTTATCTTAATCACGTAAGCCACTGCTTCTAATTTGTTAATATAATTTTATACTTCTATTCTTATTTCTTGGCTTACGCTTTAGCTTATGCTAATATGTTTTATACCTACTTACAGTTCTTCCTTTTAAGCTTAAATATATATTTTTATTTTAAAGCTTTATTAGCTATTATCACTAGTTCCTTTAGCTTCTTAGATATAGTTATTTTATTATTACTATCTATAACATTATCCCCTTTCTCTAAGTCTTTATCTTGGAAGATAGTTTCTTTTTTTTATAAATAGTATAAAGGTAGTAGGTCCTCTACTCTATGTTCTAAACTATAAGATTCTTAACTTTCTTTTCTTTCTATCTAGCCTTTTTATAATAACATGTTCTGAGTTATCTCTAATACGTGCTTACTATTTAGCTTTTTAAATTTATAATAAATTCTATTATATACTAACACCCTATTTAAACTATTCCCATTAAGGTGACGACTATCTAATAAACTTAAGTTCTAGTTATTATTCAGCTTATACTAGTTATAACGTGAAATGTGATTTAATTATCTTATAACCTAAGTAGAATTATTTTAATTATAATAAAGAGAAACTCTGTTATTAACTTAATACTCTTAAGGATTAACGCTTTAAGCTCTGTGCTTAAAAACTATAACTTTATCATAAACTTACAAAAGTAGATTCTAAAGAGAAAGAAATATTTAATTAAGAGATAACCTTAATTCATAAGGTTTAAGCTCTTAAGAAAGCGGAAGCTTGTTCTTAGGGTTAAAAAACTTATATACTATAACCTATAGTACCGGCTTTTTTCTAACCTGCTTTATTTTTTCTTTCCTTTAGTTTAGATTAGAACGTGCTATAGTCGTCCTTTCTATAAGATATAGCCTTTATTAGCTTATTTAATAATACTAGTTAATTAGCTTTAAACTATTTCTTAGGTTCCTAATTAGCTTTCACGTATTATCTTTAGGTTTATAATTCTTTTATTTAACTAAGTACTTCTACTAACACCTAAACTACTAGTAGTTTAAAATTTATTAGACTTTATACTTAGTAGTATCTTTTTTAAGTTTAAGTCTTGTCTGTAGTTTAGCATTCGGTGGTGCTAGTTCTAACTTTAAAATATAAAAAACTAGGTAAATTCTTATGTTCTTAAGTAGTTATAGTTTGTAATTTATAGGTTCTATTCATCTTTTAACCTTAAATAGCCCCAATTTAATGTAATCTAGTTTTTTTAATGGTTGTTCTATTTCTAAATTTTTTTATAATAGGAAAACTCTATCCTTCTCTCTAAAGATTAGTTTCTTAACTTTAGATTTATCTTTTTACTGTTTATTAAGAACCTCTTCCTAAGTAATTTTTCCTACTATTTCTTAATAAAGTTATTATAATTTATTGATCTTTATTCTTATTAATTTTAATATCTTATTTAGTTTTCGTGGTTCCTGATAAGCCGTAGGCTTATAACTATAGTTCACAAAGAATAGTAATTTTCCTGTAGTTAATGACTTTATAGAGTTATATATAAACTTAACTATTAGTAGTAAGTTAATCCAATTATCTTATTACTTATTAACGTATATTTGTAGATATTATTCTAGTGTCTGATTTGTCCGTTCTGTTTGTTTATTTATTTATAAGTAAAATACTATTAAGAGGTAATACCCAGCCTCTAGTTTCTTTATAAATATTTTCTAGAATATTAATGTAAATAGTTTGTCTCTATTTGTAATAAATTCTTATAGTAATTCATGTTGTGCTATTAGTAGCTTAATAAGTATAGTTACTAATTCATCTACTTTAATCTCTATATATGTTGGTTTAAAGTATGTATATTTTATAAGTTAGTTTACTATAACTAGTATTATATTATACTATTAACCTCTAAAAGTGGTTGTTATTAGTATCTTTATAATAAAGTCTATTATAACTAATTCCTATAGTAGGTCTGGTAAAGGAATTAGTTATATAAATCTATATTTTTTATATCTTAATATCTTATTTTTTTTGTACTTAATACATTCTGAAAGAATAGTTCTAACCTTTTTCTATATTCCTGGGATTTAAAAATATCTGTTAATTTATTCTATAGTTTTTTTAACTCCTTAGTGTTTGTATATTTTAGCTGAGTGTTAGTCTTTAATAAGCTTAGTCTATAATATATCTAATATATAAATTATTTCTTAATTCAGATTCTAATATAGTTATCTATTATTAAATTTCCTTATCTGTTTTTTTTAGGTGTTTTTGATAATAACTATTATCTTAATATCTAATTATAAGCTTCCTAGGGATCCGTCTAGTCTTTATTTTAATATTATATTATAAATTTCTAGTATATTTCTTATATAATCTGCTTATTAACTAAGTATGTTAGCCCCTATATTTTCTTTTCCTAACTTATAAAGTATTTAAAAGTTAAATATAGAAACTAGTTTTTATTATCTATTTATTATTAATTTAACTTCTTCATTATTATGAATGCTGTTAGATTCTTGTGGTCTAAATATATAATAATTTAATACTTAGTTCCTTCTAAATAATGTCTCTATTTTTTAAATGCTTAAATTATTACTAATAGTTTCTTATTATAAATATCATAGTTTAACTTAGTACTTGTGAGTTTATGAGATAAGAAATTTACTAGATATTTATATTTATTATTTTATATTTATAGTAAGATAGCTCTTATAGCTTTGTCTAATACGTCTATATATATCTCTATCTAAAGTTATAAGTTAAATATCTTTAATATTAGTAGTTATTAAAATATTTTTTTTAGTATTATAAAAGCGTTTTTCTTGTGTTGTTTTTACTTAAATTATTAACCCTTCTTAAGTAATTCTATTAAAAGTACTATAATTTTTAAATAGTTCTTAATAAATTGTCTGCAGAAACTCGTGAATCTGAGAAAAAAATAAACTTTTTTTGTATTTATTAGTGTAGGCTAAGATAGTACATTTTTTATCTTATTAGAATTAACTACTATTCTGTTCTGGAATACTAAGTATCTTAAGAATTTAACTTTAATCCTATAGAATATATATTTCTTTGTTTAGATATATAACTTATATTTTTTAAGCTTTTATAATACTCTTTTAGTGTACTCAACATGTTCTTCTAGTATTCTATTTATATATATAAATATATTATTAAAATATACTATTATAAATATATCTAGATATTTTCTTAGTATATAATTAATAATTGTTTGGAATATTACTAGTGCGTTAGTAAGTCCTATTAGTATAATTAAGTATTTAAATAGTCTATATCTTATTTTAAATATTATTATCTATTTATGTTCTTTAATTATTTATATTTAATAATATTTATTCTTAATATTAAAGAGGCTAAACTATTTAGCTTTTTTAAGTTTATTTATAAGTTCTAATATTAGTAGTATTAGATAACGGTTTTTGACTATAGCTTTATTAAAGTATCTGTAATTAATATATAACCTTAATTTTCTATTCTTTTTTAATATAAAGAGTATTAGTGATGTTATTTTACTTTAACTAGTTTATATATATCTCTTTTATTAGTTTTTTTATAAGAACTTCCGTAATTCTTCCTATTAGTATATGGGTACTTAATATAATAGTTCTGGTTTTAAATCAGTTTTTTCTTTAAGCGTGATTTTATAGTTTTAGTTTTAGTATTCTAGTAACTAGTCTTTAGCTTTTTTAAAGAACTATTCTCTAAATTCCTCTTAGTATTCGTTTAGTATAATAAACGTAGTATTATAAAGTATTACTTTCTTTATCTATATTATAGCTCTTATTTATTACTATTTATAGTAGTAATTTTTAATTTCTATAGTTTTTCTTTTCTAATTAATAGTTAGGTTCTATTATACTAGCTAGTTTTATCCTAAGATAAGATTCTTACTACCTAGATTTATGATTTTAATATAGTAGTTATCTATGTAACCTACTATTATAAGTTACTAACTTACTAATATAAATTATACTAGTAATAAGCTGTTTAACTGCTTATATAATACTTAATAATTCCCTTACTTCTAGATTAGATAGCTTATTAGACTTAGTAGAAGTTAATTAACTTAGTAAAGGATAAAAAGAAAGTAATATAGTAAGTTAAGGTTTAATAGGATAGTATTAAACTATTTCACTTAAGGTGTAAATCTTAATTTTAGAGTAACTATAAAAAATCAAAAGTAATCGTGAACTGTCTGATGCCTTATACTTATAGTAAATCCTTCGTGCGTACATTCTGTACCGGTGTTTAGTATATTAGATACTATCTGAAGAGATAGAAGTGCCCGAAGCCCTCTGGCTTTTCTGGCTCTTCTAGCTGCCAAGTGTTACATGAGTCACTGCTTCCAATCCTTTGGCATGATTCCATATTTCTGTCCTTGCTTCTTAGCCTGTGCCTTAGCCTGTGCCAATACATCCCGTGTCCGCTTACAGTTCTTCCTTTCAAGCTTAAACATACGTTTCTATTCTAGAGCTTTATTAGCTGTCATTGCTAGTTCCTTTAGCTCTTCAGGTGCAGTTACTTTACTATTACCGTTTATAACACCTACTACTTTAATAGTCACATTCTATATTTCAAGATTAATTAGACTTTTTCTAAATATTATTAGACTATTATCTACGTGTTTTATTCACATAAGTTTGTTTAAAACTCTAGTTAGTATCTAGTATCTTTATATCTATTTATTTAATATAAGTGTTTTACTAGCCCTACTGTTTATAAATGCTAGTGTTTAGTTACTATTAATATATATATTTATATATAACTTATTTTCATATTTCCTCTAGTTTAGTTATGTGTATATAATTAATATATTATTTCTAATCTTTAATTCTTAGTTTTCTAGTAGCTTAGTTATAGTCTGCTGGCTTTCTAGTTTTTTATTTATAGCTAACTTCTAAGTAGTAGTTACTTCTTTAGTATTTCTTTTTTAGGTCTATAGAGTAGGTATTTCTAGAGTTAGCATACTTCCTTATTAAGTATTTTATATATATTTTTTGCTTATTCTCTATAATCCTAACATTTCTATTCTAAGAAACATTCTTAATATATAAGTCTTTTATATAAGTCTGTGGCTAACTATTCTTCTTAGTAGTATTTAGTCTAGTATTATTAACATCCTATTTAATATTTATTTTATAATAGTTATTTATATTTATCTGAGTTTAAGTCCTGTAGTTTGTTTTCTAAATCTATATAAACTAATTCCTATTATAGGTTAAGTTTCTTTTTATTTACTAGTTACTATAATATCTTTCTTATTCTTAGTTTTTTAATATATATAACGTGTTTATTCTATCTATAGTTCTTTTCTATATAGTTAGAAACTATATATATCTAGTATTTTTTTTTTATTACTCTGTTTACGGTATTATTATCCTGTATTTATAATATTAGTAAAGAGTTTTTTTCTTTTTTTTCTTTTTAATCCCATCCTAGCTCTGGATGTCCGATGGGGTGATAATATATTATATTAATTATAACTAGTATAAGTGCTTATTATTATATCTTATTTATTTATATAACTAATTTTTATTTACTTAGCTTTTTATACTATCTATTTTCTACTAACTATAGTATTTATTAATATTTATATATTCTATCTCCTAAAGTAACCTCCTAGTGTTTAGTAATATAATACTTTTTTTAATAATATTTTAATTTATATATCTAATAGTGTCCTTAGTGTATGTGCTGTATAATTATTATAAATATAAATTCCTTACTCTCTATTATCTTCTAATTTTTTTTTTATTTAAATTTCTAGTTTTTTTTATAGAATGATCCACCTCCTTGCTCTATAATTTTATAGAATTTTTATATTTTTTTCTTAATTTCTGCATTATGTTACTGAACTGCTGCTTTTTATATTATAGTAATTATATTACTAAATTATTCTACTAAATAATTTTTAACTTGCTAATATAGAACTTCATATTCTTATCTAAGATGTATATAGTTTCTATATATCTAGTATTATTTCTTCTAGATTCTTTTTATAATTATTTCTTTTATTATGGTATCTCTTATTTATTCTACTTAGACTATAGTGATCTTAATTTTCTTAGGTGTCTTAATTTAAACATAAGCTTTCTTAACATTTAATTATTATTATTTATAATCTTTAATAAAGTGTTTTTATCTTCTATACTCTAAACAGGCTTTATGTATGTAGTGTTTTATTTATTTTTTAATTTACTTTCCTTATTTTTTTCTAATACATACTTATTTGACGTTGATGTTTATTTTATTATAAATTTAGTTATCCTTTCTATTTCTTTTTAGTATATAGGTTATTAGTTTTTCTTATATTCCTTTTTCTTACTCTTATTAGTACTGCTAGTTATTAATAGTTACTATTTATTTAATAATTTTTAATAAAGTGCTTAGCTGTTTTTCTCTGGAGATTTTATTTTTAATTCTATCTTTTAGTCTTTTATAGTATATCATAACTAATAGTTAGTCTATCTAGTTAAGTTATAACTAGATTTATTTAAATTCTGTTATATAGTTAGCTATTAATATTTATTATTTAAGCTACTAAAGCTTTTAGATTACCTCTATTTTTTTATTAATTTCTCTAAAGATAATAATTATTTCTTATTTAAAGCATTTATAATTCCTAAAAGCTTATTATATATTATTATTATAATTAGCTAATCCTGCCGCTCTTAAGTTAAAATCTCTATTAGTAAAATAGTTTCTTACTAGTAGTTTAAACTATTATATAGCTTTACCTATTATATTTATACCAGCTACTAAGATCTAATTTTAGTTAATTAAAATAATTTTTAATTAAACTAATAGTATAGGTTTATTACTGTTATAAAGGTCTTAAGTTTATCTTAATTACTATTAAACTTCTTAAGAGATTATATTTTTACTATTTCTTCTTTCTAAACTGCTATAGCTTATTATTTAGCTTTAACTTATTATTATAAGTTTACTAAAGTATTACGTAACTTTATAATAGCTATTTTTTATTTCTAGATGACCTATTACATACTTTTTATTTTTCTAGATATATTTCTAGTTATGGATAAAGATTCTGTCATGACTTCTTCTTTACTACTACTTTTTTTTAATAAGTAAAGTCCTTATTTGTCCTTATAATAGGTTATTATAGACTCTTTAATAATTAGATATTAGAATTCTATCCAATAGTCTTTTCTACTCTTTTAAGGTGGTAGTTATAATATTATAAGTTACTAACTTATTAACGTAAATTATACTAGTAATAAGCTGTCTAACTGCTTATATAATACTTAGTAATTCTTTTACTTTTAGATTAAATAGCTTATTAGACTTAGTAGAAGTTAATTAACTTAGTAAAGAATAAAAAGAAAGTTATATAGTAAGTTAAAAATTAACAGAATAATATTAAACTATATCACTTAAAGTATAAATCTTAATTTTAGAGTAACTATAAAGAATTAAAAGTAATTATAAACTATCTAATGTCTTATACTTATAGTAGATCCTCCGTGCGTATATTATATACTTATTAATAATATATTAAATACTACTAGAGATTACTAGAACTACTAGAGGTTTTATTATTTTATTTTATTTTTATTTACTAAGCCTTACCTTAATCACGTAAGCTACTGCTTCTAATTTATTAGTATAGTTTTATACTTCTATTTTTACTTTTTAGCCCGCGTTTTAGCTTGTGCTAATATATCTTATACTTACTTATAATTCTTCCTTTTAAGCTTAAATATACGTTTCTATTCTAGAGCTTTATTAGCTGTTATTACTAGTTTCTTTAGCTTCTTAAATATAGTTATCTTACTATTACTGTCTATAATAAAATATTATTTAATAGTATTAAATCTTTAGCTTACTAGAAGACTATTAGCTTATATTTACTAAAAATATACTATATACTTTTTTTAAGTAACTTAGTAAGTAATTAGATAATACGTCTATAGTCCTTTAGAAAGGCTTTATAGAAATTATAAAATCTTAGAAAGAATTATAGGCTTTTAACTAATATAGGTACTGGCTATTTTTATATAGTAGTAATCTTCTTAAGGTCCTTTTAAATCCCTTTTATACTAATAATAAGATCTAGAAACTTTATTCTAATAATAGTAAACTTATTCTTCTTAATATTTATTTAAAGGCTTGTGTTTTAAAGATATCTTAGTATTTAAATAACATGCTCCTTATACTACAGCAGGTCTTTAAAGTAAATTAGGATATTATTAAAATAAATAATATAAAAGTTATTAAGTAGGTTATAAAGTACCTTATTAATATAGTACTAGAATATAATAAAGCTATTATAAAGGCTAAATAGTAGTATGCGGTACTTATAATTCCTATACTAAATACAAAACATAATTAAGTTCTTTATATCTTTATTTAGATATATATAATAGAAGATTTATTATATATTAAACTTAGTAAATACTCTTATATATACTAGCCGGGTAAGAGTCTTCTAAATCAGCAAAATTAAATAAGTGTTTTTTTTAGTAATAGTATTAAGTTTATAATAGTTAATATAAAAGCGCTATTTTTTTTTTAGACTTCTTAATAAATAATACTAGAAAAGTATATAAAGCATTACTATAAGTAATAACACCTTATTAAAAGTAGTTATTTAAATAGGCCTTAATAAACTATAGCTACTTAAAAAACATACTATATAATAAACTTAATATTAGTATATTTTTAGCTATTAGTTTAATATTATAGTTAACACTTTTATGATACAGGGGTAGTATGTCTAAGTTTTTTTTTTAAAAAAGTAAACCTAAATTACGCTAGTATAACTAGAGTAAAATAGTTTCTATTTAATAAGCTACTAAAGTTCCTTTTCTTTTATAAGGTTTTTATTTAAGTAATAGGGCCTTTTTAGTAAAGCCTTCCCTAAAAGGCCTTTAAAGCTTTAGAAGAAGAATTCTAGGTCTAGTAGACTAAGCTTATCTCTATAGTTCTAAATAAACTTATCTACTTTATAAATACTAGTATACTCTAGTATAGTTTTCTTTTGCTATATATATATTATAAAGGTAATAGCTTTTATAGTATTAATTTTAAGACCTACTTTAGAGAGGTTTTTGTGTGAAATAAATTAAAAATAAAAAATCTACTTACTTAGCTCTAGCTATTATTATAAGTAAAGCTATTTTTTTATTTTTTTAAAGTTTTTTTATTATATTATATGCTGGGATAAGCGCTAAGGTGGCTTATAAGTATATTATAAAATTACTATATTTATTAGCTCATCACGTCAGTTAGTATTAGCTTAATATAAGAAATTAATTTTAATTAATAAATCTTATATTAAAATAATAATATTATGTTTATAATTAATTAGCTTATTATCTGACTATTTAAATACTTACTTTTTATAGTTAATTAAAGCACTTATATCTTTAAATAGCTTATAGCTAATTATAAGATCATAGCGGCTAATATTACAGAAAATAAAATAAATTAATAGATAGTAGTTATTTAGTACTAGATTAACTTAAAAGTACTTATTTATTTATCTATTTAGTCTACTATTATAGCTAGCTAGGGAAATAGATTTTATTTAATAAGTTTTTATCTTAAGTCCTTTCTTAATAACGCGTATGTGCTTTAGGTATATTAGAATAAAACTATTAGCTCTAATATTAAAAAAGCTACTTAGCTTAATAGCTAGTTTATTAGTAAAAATATAGTAGAATAATATAAAAGCTAGTTTACTAAATAGTAGTTAATAAAAGTTAAACTAGTTAATAGCTCTAGAAAATAACTTTAGAAAAAAGACTTCTCTTAAAGTAAGTCTTTCTCTAATAGTTCCTTTATAGTAAGCTAAAACTTCTTATTATTACTAGTGTTCTAAAGTGTATAAAGCTTTTTATTAATATCTATAAACTTAATTACTTTAGCTATAGCTTAAATAGATAGTTAGTAGTCTTTTATAAAGTAACTAGGTTTCCCGTAATTATAGTAACTAGCTAGTTTAGGAATAGGTATTAGTAGAATAACAGTAGCTACTACGTAAGTTAGGCGCTTAGCTTCTAAATAAGACTATTAACTTAATAGTAGCTAAGTTTCTCTAGTTCTTTTATTAATCTACTTAGTAGCTTTCCTAGCACTAAGAGCTAGTTCTTTAGTAAAGTCTTAAACCAGATCTACATACTTATTATACTAGTTATAGTACTGCTATTAGTAAATGCCTATTTGTATATATAAAGTATCTAAAAGCTTTTTATGAAATTCTTTTACTTATTAGTTTATAGGCAGGCTGTGTTCTTAAGCTAAGTAAAAGAAGTCACTTTAGAATATAATAAAATTAGTAGAGTCTCTAAGGTAGAGCTTCTAGAAATTATGGTAAACATTAAGTCTCTTATATAAATTATTATACGTTTTCTTTAGATAATTTACTATATACTAGTAGCTAACTAGCTACTTACTCTCTCTTATTATATATATAAGTGTTAAGAGGTACTGGTTAACAGGACTCTTTATATATGTATATATATAAGAGATAATATTCTCCTAAGTAGCTTACTTACTAGCTCTAGTAAACTAGTCTTAGTTAGTATATACCTTATCCTCTAGAACATTCCTTTATTAATTAAAGGTAATATTCTTACTATTCTTAAGTATTAGCGGGTTGGGAAATTGTGCTAAGTAGTTATTACCTTAATAGCTGCCTATAGTAGACATAGCTAATAGAGTAGCGGGTAGATAAGATAATACTTAAAAAGTTTAGTTACTAAGATCTTTTATATTAGAATTATTATTAGGTCTTATAGTAATATAGCTAGCCTAATTCTAAGGGGTCTATAGTAAAGCTATAAAGTGTATTTTCTTCACTAATATTAATAATAGCACAAGGCTAGCCTTTACAGAGAGGAAAAAGTATATATTATATATAAATTTCTTTATCTATACTCTTAGTGTTTTAATCTTGTTTTCTTAATCCACTATGCGCTTAAGCGTGTTATTTAGTAGCTAATAAAGCTTAGTAAACTTATTTCTAATCTTATTAAGCTTAGTTTTAGCCGTGTTAAGCGCTTTTCCTAGTGTATTAGTATAGTTATAATATATAAGTACTTTAAAATAGCTACACTCTAACTCACTAGCGATTATCGCTTAATTAAGAGTTATTAAAATAAGAAGCGTAATCTCTATTTTCTAAAGCTTATAAGTATTAGTTCTCTAAGTAGTGTTCTTAGTAGTAGCTATAAAAAGTTTCTTATTATATTATGCCTAGATACGGAGCTTCTTAATAGTATAGTTTTCTCTAATTATATTATTAAGGTAGTGCGTGGTAGTACACCTAAGCAACTTAAAAATAAGCATATAGTTATTATTAGTAGCTATTGTCTTAAGATTAACTCTTATCTCTAGCGTAAAAAGCTTTCTTATAGTTCTAATCTATTTATTCTTATATATATATAGCGCTTCTAGCCCTTAGTAAAGTAAAGTAATTAGCTAATTCTTTAGTACGGAGAAGATAAGCTAGTAGTACTCACAAAAGTTAGTATCTCTAGTAGGAAGAAGAAAGTTAGGGGGGGAGTATTTACTAGAGCTCTTATAGCTCTCTTTTAATCTAATAGGTATATTATCTACTGCTATAGGTCTTTTAGTTACCTACTAAGTTACTTTTAAGGCCTATTACTATAGAGCTTATATAGACTATTACTTAGGATTTTAATTACCTATTATTATAAGACTTTCTAGTGGGGATTATATAGTTAACAAACTAATAACTCAGCATAGTCATGTAATTAATCCTTTAGGTGTAGTTATTAACGAATTAAATGCTTAAGTTAATTATATAGCTTAATCTTAATATTATATTACTATCATCCAGCTAAGTTAAAGAGATTTTAGTGTAATATAATAATAGGCATAGTCTTCCTGCGTTATTATATAGATACAGGTTAATAGAATAAATTAGCTCTATTTTAGCTATACTAAGATAGGGAGAGAAAAGATATAAAGAGGGCTTACTCTTAAATAGGGTAGTATATAGCCTAAGTATAAGCTAGCTATACTCTAAGCTTTATACTAAGTTATAGCTAGTATAGCTAATTATAATATTATATAATCTATAGCAAGCAGAGCGAGCAGCACCGTCACAGTAATAAACTATTAAAAAATAGTTTTTTTTCTAACTTTTTAATAAATATTTTCTAGAATATTAATGCAAATAATTTATTTCTATTTATAATAAATTTTTAAAATAGTTTATACTTTACTGTAAGTATTTTTATAATTTTATTTATTAACTTATTTACGTCTAGTTTTTTATAAGTTAATTTAAAATATATATACTTTATTTATTAGTTTATAATTACTAATATACTATTATACTAATATTTTAATATATTATTAATAGTATTAGTTTTATAGTAAAGTTTATTATTACTAATTTTTATAGTTTATTAGCTAAAGAAATTAGTTATATTAATTTATATTTTTCATATTTTAATACCCTATTTTTTTTATAGTTTATGTATTTAACTAAAATTATACAAACATTTTTTATATACTAAGAATTTAGAAACTTCTATTAATATGTTTCATAGTTTTTTTAATTTCTTAGTATTTGTGTATTTTTACCAAGTATTAATATTTAATTAGTTTTATGTATAAATTATTAAGTATATAAATATTTTTATTTTCGTGCTATTTAAAATGTTTTTAGTTAAATTTCCTAATTTATTTTTTTAATTATTATTTAAAATAACCTTTACTTTAATATTTAAATATGTATATTTTAGTAATTTATTTTTTTATATTTTTAATATTAAATTATAAATTTCTAGTATATTTTTTATATAGTTACTTTATTAACTAAGTATATTAGTTATTTTATTTTTTTTATAAAATATTTTACAATTAAAAGTTACTAAAAGTTTAAACTATTAAACTTATTATTAATTTAACTTTTTATAGTTGTAAAAGCTATAAAATTTTTATAATTTAAGTATATAATAATTTAGTGCTTTACTTTTTTAAAGTAAGCTTTTTATTTTTTTTTTTTAAATATTTAAACTATAGTTAATAGTTTTTATTATATATATTATAGTTTAATTTAGTAATTATAAATTTATGTAATATAAAGTTTACTAAGTATAATTTTTTTTCTTTTTTATTTTTATAGCAAAATTATACTAGTTATTTTATTTAATATATTTATATAAATTTTTATAAACTTTAAATTAAATATTTTTAATATTAGTAGTTTTATAAATTACTTTTTAAGTTTTTTAAATACTTAAATTTTATTATTATTTTTATTTAAAAAGTTAATTCTTTTTTAAAAGTTTTATTAAAAATACTATAATTTTTAAATACTTTTTTATAAATTATTAATAGAAGTTTATAAACTTTTTTTATATTTATTAAAGTAAACTAAAATAATATTTTTTGTACTTTATTAAAATTAACTATAATTCTCTTTCTAAATATAACATATTTTAGAAATTTAACTTTTGTTTTATAAAATATATATTTTTCTATTTAAATATAAAGTTCGTATTTTTTAATTTTTTTTAACACTTTTTTACATATTTTACATACTTTACTAGTATTTTATTAGTATATACTAGTATATTTTTGTAGTATATAATTAATAATTATTTAGAATATTACTAGTATATTTTTAAGTTTAAATAATATAACTAAGTATTTAAATAGTTTATATTTTATTTTAAAAGTTGTTATATATTTACATATTTTTACTATTTTTATTTAATAGTATTTATTCTTAATATTAAATAAACTAAACTATTTAGCTTTTTGTAGTTTATTTATAAGTTTTATTATTAATAATATAAAATATTAATTTTTAATTATTATATTATTAATATGTTTATAATTAACATAAAGTTGTAATTTTCCTTCTTTTTTGTATAAAAAGTATAGGTAATGTTATTTTATTTTTACTAACTTAAATATATTTCTTTTTTTAATTATTTTAAATATATTATTGAATTTTTTTTACTAATAAATTAAAAGCTAATATAATAGTTTTAATTTTATATTAACTTTAAGTTTTAGTTTTATTTTTAGTGTTTTAGTAACTTATTTTTGTTAGCTTTTTTTTAAAAAACCATTTTCTAAATTCTATTTAGTATTTTTTTAGTACTTTAAAAGTATTATTACTAATTACTATTTTTTTTTATTTATATTTTTATTTTTAACAGTAAATAGTATTTACTATAAATTGTTTTTTATTAATATTCTATTATTTATTTATTTTATTTATAATAGAATTTTAGTATACTAATTAGTTTTAGTTTAATATAAAATTCTTACTATTTAATTTTATTATCTTAATATAGTAGTTATTTAAGTAACTTACTACTTTAATAATTATATATTTTTATTTTAAAGTTAATTATTTTTCTATTAAATATTATTAAACTATTATTAACATATTTTACTTTTACAAGCTTATTTAAAACTTTATATTAAATATATTAATTTTTAACTTATTTATTTAATAATAATAATTTACTAGCTTTATTATTTATAAGTACTAAAACATTTTTATTATTAATATATGTGTTTGCATATAACTTATTATTATTAGTATATACTTATTATATAATTATGTTATTAATTTCCTAATATTAGTTATTAAATAGTCTAGTTTTAATTTACTAACTTATTTATTTTTTATTTAACTTTAGTATTTAAAAAGTATTTACTTTCTTTTTCAAGTTATTTTATAAATTAAGTATTTATTTAGTTAATATATTTCTATTAGTAGTAATTTATACTTTACTTATACTTACTTTTTATAAGTTTAGTATTTTTATTTTAGATAATATTTTAAAACTATAAGCTTTTTATATAATTTTATTACTAGCTACTTATTTTAGTATTATTCTACTTAATAGTATTTATATTTAAGCTAGTATTTATTTTATATTAGTTTCTTATAAGTATTTGTATTTAAATTTTAAGTTTTTTTTTAAGTTTATAAAAATTAATTTTATTTTCTTATTAAGTTCTTATTTACTTTTTTAGTTATATAAGTACTTATTATATTTTAGGTTTTTTAACTTATACTAAGTATTTAGCTTATTTATATTTTTTTTATAGTATTATAATTTATAAACTTAATATTTTTTATATATACTTTTTTAATTATATTATTATTTTAAACTTATAATACTAGTGGTAGTATTGTTTTTGTTTATTTTAGTTTTATTTAAGTTCTAGTACTTTTACTAGCTAGTTATAAAGTATATTTTTTAACTTTTGTTAAAATATTTTTATTTAAATTTTATTTATTTATTTAAATATAAATACTTTATTAGTTTCTTATATTATATATATTCTATATTTTATAGTATTTACTAACACTTATATATTTTATTTTCTAAAGTTATTTTTTAGTATTTTATAATATAACTTTGTTTAAAATAATGTTTTAAGCTATAAATTTAATAATATTTCTTTAATACTTATTATTAAACAATAGTAAATATAAGCTTTTTACTTATAATGTATTTGATAAGCGAGTGGATTAGATAAGTAAGTAGGTTACCTTAAAACTTACTAAAAAATAAAAAATTCGCACTTAAATATCTTAATAACTATATAATAATAAATTCTAAAAATTTAACAGGTAATCCTAAGTGCTTTGAAATAAATACCATTAAATTTTTAAAAGCTAGTAATTAATCGTTATTAAGATATTTAAGTAAAAGTGAATTTGGAGACTGAAATTCTACTATCTTAATAACTATTAATTACTAGCTTTTAAAAATTTAATGGTATTTATTTCAAAGCACTTAGGGTTACCTGTTAAATTTTTAGAATTTATTATTATATAGTTATTAAGATATTTAAGTGCGAATTCTTGATTTTTTAGTTAGTTTTAAGATAACCCACTTACTTATCTAAACATATTTACTTATTAATTACGTTATTAGTTTTAACTATTAGTTATTAATAAACTTCTAATTTAATTACGTAAAAAGTTTTTCTTTTTAATTTATAATTTTGTAAAATTATTATAATTTTTTCTTTATATTTATATTATGTTATTACATTATTATATTTTAAATAACTAGATTTATTATTATTACTAGTTTATTAAGTTTGCTTTTAATTTTCTAGTATAGTATCTTATATTTTTATATAATTTAACTTTATATTACTTACTTTTTTTATATTTAAACTATAGTTACTATTACTTTTAGTACCTTAATTTAAATATAAACTATTTTAATATTAAATTTTTTTATTTTTAGTTTTTTATAAAGTGTTCTTATTTTTTATACTTTAAGTAAGTTTTATATATATAGTACTTTACTTATTTTTATATTTTTAAGTATATTAGTTAGATTTTTTTTATTAAATTTTTTTTTATTTACTATTTAGTTTATTAAATTATATGTTTATGTATTTTTATTACTTTATATTAATTAAATAATTACTTTAGTTTTTTATTTTAGGTTAATATTAGTAATTATTAATAACTATTACTTTTTTAATAATTTTAAACAATGTATTTAGTTATTTTTTTTATATAATTTTTTAACTTAATTTTCTAATTTTTAGTAGTATATTATAATTAATAGTTAATTTTAATTAAAGTTAATTAAATTCTACTATGTATTTAGCTACTATATTTTTTATTTAAAAAGTTATAATTTTTAAATTATATTTACTTTCTTATTAATTTCTTTAAATATAATAATTATAATTTTTTTTTAAATTTACATAGTTTGTAAAAACTTACTTAATATTTAAATTATAGTTTTTTAACTTATTTTTTTTAAGTTTAGTTTTTTATTATGAGAATATTTTTTTTTTACTAAAAGTTTAAACTATAATATTATATTCTATAAGTGAGCTACACACCCAAGCGAGCTGCGCATCTTAGAATTCACCAAAATATCGAAATTTTCCACCTTAATATCTCAACAACCACTTAATAATAAATTCTAAAAATTGAAATTTGAGCTTTCATATACACATTACAGCTTTCATGAGAGTTGCATAAACATTGGTTGAGTAGTTTCTGAGATATAGCGATTTAGGAGCCAAAACGAAGCCAAATCGCTATATCTTAGAAACTACTCAACCAATGTTTATGCAACTCTCATGAAAGCTGTAATGTGTATATGAAAGCTCAAATTTCAATTTTTAGAATTTATTATTAAGTGGTTGTTGAGATATTAAGGTGGAAAATTTCGATATTTTGGTGAATTCTAAGATGCGCAGCTCGCTTGGGTGCGCAGCTCACTTATAGAATATAATATATCTTTTTTAGTTATATTTATTTTTATAGCTAAAATTTGATTTTAGTTTATTATAAATAAAAATTAGTTAAATTAATAGTATAAATTTATTACTACTATTAATGTTTTTAATTTTTTTTTATTTTTATTAAATTTAGTTAATAAGCAGATTTTTGTTATTATATTTTAAGTTATTTTAGTTTATTATAGTATTATTATTACTTATTAAAGCTTTTATATAACTTTAGTTTATTTTTTAATAATTTATTAAACCTTTTAAAGTCTTAATATACTTTTAGTAGTAAATAATAGTTTTAGTATTTTTTTACTATTACTATTACTATTACTATTACTATTACTATTACTATTACTATTACTATTACTATTACTATTACTATTACTATTACTATTACTATTACTATTACTATTACTATTATTATTACTATTACTATTATTACTACTACTACTTAATTTATTATTAAAATAAAGCTTTTATTTTTTATAATATTAAGTTATTATAAACTTTTAATTAATTGTTTTTATTAAACTTAATTTAATGTTAACTTTTTAATACTTAATAAGTAGTTATAATATCATAAAATAAATACTTACTAATTTTAGTTTTAATATATATACTTATTTTAACTAGTTAATAAATAGTTTTCTAGCTTTTTTACTTACTAATATATAATAAAGCTTATTAAATTTAATAAGTAAAGCTTTAGTAAGTAAAGAGTAAATAAAAAGTAATTAATAAAATAATAGTTAAACTATTTTACTTAATAGTTTCTTAACTTAGAAATAACTTCTTAATTTTAAAGTAACTATAAAAATTAAAAGCAACTATAAGCTATTTAATACTTTATACTTATAGTAAATTTTTTATGTATATTATAAATACTTATATGTAGTATATTAAATACTATTGTTACAGTTAGCATACGTAAGTAATAAGTAAGTAGGAGCGTAACTTAACTATATTAAACTAAGAAGTAGAGTGCTGCTATAAAGGCTGAAGCTATATACCCCTACTAAAGCTAAGCCTAAGCATAAGCTAGGTATAGGCTTAAGTATAAGCTAAGCATAAGTTTAAGCTTAAACCTTAGCTATAACTATAATACATGCTGTTATATTACCCTCTTCCAAAACTCGGTTTTTACGTACAATAGGGAGCTTAAAATTGAGCTAAGAATAGAAAGAATTAGAATAGTTTACTAGCCCTATAAAGAGAGCTTATAAACTAGGTCGTAATTATCATCACTACTATTATTACTTGTCTTATACTTATGGTAGTTATATTTATCTGGTTCCTAAAGGGTTTAATGCTTAATTACTAGTGGCTTAGTAGTAGCTAGTGTTTATAAAAACCTTAAATAGCTCTAAATCTAGTATGTTTATAAGCTATAGTATATATAGCATTTAGCTTTCCTTTATTAGAGCTGTTATGACGGGGTAACTGACTATACTCTAGTTATATAAGCAGTATAAATAACCTTAGTAATGTTAATCATATTAATATTAAGTGTTTTTACTATAAAGAGGTCTATTTTCTCTGCTCTTAGCTAAGCAGGAGCTGAGTATAATAAGTATGTTACTAATTATATTACTAGGCGCTAAGTAGCCTATAGGAATTTAAGATATTTATCTAGTAATAGCAGTTAACTATCTAGTAAGTGCTAAATTAAGGCATTAAGACCTTAGTAGAATATCGTAATTTTAATGGCAGCAGGCTAGTTTCTTTTTTTAGCTTTATATAAAATCTATTTAAAGCGTGTAATATAGACAGGTAGTAGCTTATACTTTTATTACTTAACTTTATATAAAGCCTACTATACCTCACGGATCTTATTTAGGTTGGAATAGACTTGTTCTAGCTGCGTTGTAATATCATGCTAGTTTTATTAACTACGTTCCTTAGTATCTAATAGCTATAAAAAAACTATTACCTGAATCTATAGTTTAAGGTTATCTTATATGAAGTAGAACTTTACTGTATTGTCTTCTATAGCCTGTCTATTAATAGCTATCTTAGTATTAATTATAGGGAGCTAGGTCTTGAACCTATATAGCTTTCCGTTAAACTTAGTAAGCGTAGAAAGGATGGATCTAGGTTGTAAAAAGGTAGCAGAGGTAATAATAGTGAGAGTAGCTTTTAGAGTCTGGTTTTCTATACGCAGGCTCTAGATCTCCTAGTAGAATTCAACTTATAGAACCTAGATTTTAGTCTAGAGTTACTAAATAGGGTCGTTTATCGTGAAAAGAAGAGAAGAACGAAAAAAGAGAAACTGTATACATATAAAGCTAGAACGTAGTAGCCTTTACTATATTATCTAACTAGTTATATACATGTACGTGTGCGTGTGCGTGTGTAGAATAAGAATATAAAAATACTTAACTAACTTTATTCTCTAAAGACAGCTAAGGGTCGCCTCTGTCTTTATATATTAACTAAAATAGAGTAGGTTAAGCTCAGTGACCAAGACAGGTACGTATATATAATAAGGATATGAGAATACTAAGCTACCTTTACCCTCTAAAGATAGCTAAAGAGTTTAATATAATATTATAGTTAGTATACGTAAGTAATAAGTAAGCGGAAGCATAACCTAACTATATTAAACTAAGAAATAAAGTGCTGCTATAAAGGCTGAAGCTATATACCCCTACTAAGACTAAGCCTAAGCATAAGCCAGGTATAGGCTTAAATATAAGCTAAGTATAAGTCTAAGTTTAAACTTTAGCTATAACTACAGTACACGCCGTCACAACTATTAAAAAATATATAAAAAGTAAGTTTTTTTTATTTACTAAGTTTTATATAACTTATTACATATTTTTATACTACTTTCTATAATTTCTAAACTTAATATAAAGTACTTTTTTTTATAACTTAATTTTTTACTAGTTTGTTTTAACTTTTTTATACTTTTTATAAATTTTCTTAAACTTTTATTTTTATAAAAGTACTTCTTTAGTTAAAGTTACTACTTTATTATAATTTATAATATAAACTTTAAAAACTATTATTATTAAAAACTATTATTTAATTTTATTAATTTAAAAACTTTATTTTACTTTAGTAAAGTAAAGTACTTTATAAAACTAAATATTATTTTATTTTTAATTACTTTTATATAAAAAAAAATAGCTAACTATTTTTAAACTTAATATAACTTATTTAAATATTTTATTATATTATTTAAATTAACTAACATACTAAATACATTTTAATACTATATAAATAATTATTTTTAACTATTTTTTAATATACTTTATATAGTCTACTTTAAAAATATCTTAATTTATAGTAATATTTTATATAAATACTAATACTATATAAAATATATTCTAAAAACTTAAAATAAAAAAGCTAGCTTCTAACTTAATATTAATAAATATAAGTTTTATTAAAAACAAGTTACTTATTTTAAATACATAATTTTAATAAAAGAAATTAGTATAAATTTAAATAAAATAATTTTTTTTTTTACTAAAAACTTTTTAAAAATATAAAAAATGTAAAAGTATTTTTTAAAGTTTGTTAATTTTTATTAATAATTTATTAATAACTTTTTTTATATAATAGTTTTATTTATAGTTTTAAATAAAAAAATATTTAATTTAAATTTAATAATGTTTACTAATAAGTATTTAAATTTTTAAAGTCTATATTTATAATTACTTGGGCTTTATAAAAAGTGGTTTCTATACCTCTACATAGTAGAATCTAGAAACCTAATAGCTACTATTAATATTTTATTAGAATTATATTAATAGACTACTAGAGTAAATATAGAGATATGTGTATAGCTACATAACATTAATATAATAATATAGTAATAATATAAAAAAAATTTCACTAGAAAAGTAAACTCTAGTAAAGATTTAAAAATATAACTACTATATCTTAATATATATATTTAGCTATTTAAATTAATAGGAAATATTTTTTCAGTATTCTCCTTTCCTTCTATATGAAGATAATTAACTATGATAGACTAATTTAGCTATAATAAACTGCTATGCAAAAACCAACTTAGCTATAATAAACTAGTTTATTATATTTATACTATATAATAGATATATATAATATGTATATAACTTATATTTTAAAGCTATAAGTAGAAAAGGCCTCCTATTCTAATATTATTTAGTAGCCTAGGTATCTGGCTATATGGACTTTAAGTATTCTTATTATTAAAATATTCTTTTATGTTTTTAGAATATAGGCTAATAGATTTAGGTTTAGGCTTTAAGACTTAAGTAATACTAAATAACACTTTATTACTATTAATAAAGGGATAGATAAGAAGATCTCTTTAGTAGCTATACACTCCTAAACAGAACACAAGCGGATATTAAGGCAATTATATATAAAATAAAGACTTAAAAAAAGAGCTAGAGATAGGCATATAATCTTATATAATAATATATATAGTAATATATAAACGTGGCTATAATAGTTTAAAAGGCAGATAAAATAAGATAGGTATTTTAAATTCTTTATTTTATATAAGAAAACTAAGCCTAGTATAGCATAACTAAATAGTATTTTTTTTCTTTTATTAATATAGTATAGATATTATTTAAAGTATTATCTCTTACGTTTTTTTTAGAGGTTTTTTATTTATCTAACTAGAAAGAAATTAGCCTGCATGGACCCATTAGGGGGACTAATATCAAATAGTAAATAATAATAATAATAATAATAATATTTATAATTACTTTAATTTTTTAATTTTTTAATTTAAAGTTACTAATTATTATAAAAACTAATTTTTTAAATTATATAACTATTAAAGTACTTTTTTTTTTAAAAAAAAATTAAGTAACCTAAAACTTATTACTTACTTTTTAAAAAAGTTAAATTTTACTAAAAGTAATTATAAAATTTATAATAAAAAGTTATTAGCTATTATATACTATTTTAAATAATAAAAATTTAAGTTAAAAAGTAGTACTTTTTTAATTTAAGTATTAAGTAATTATAAAAATTTATAGTATTTTACTATTATAAAATAGTTAAGCTACTAATAAGTTTACTAAACTAAATACTTATTTTAATTTAACTTTATAATTATGTACTAACTTAATAAAAAAAAACTAAATACTTTTACTTACTAAATAAAAAATGTTCTAATTAAAAAAAAGTTATAAAGTTTAATAATAAATACTTTTTTACTTTAAATTATTTAATAAAATGCTAGAATTAAATTTAATTAAAATAAAAAAGTTTGTTTAGAAAATTTTGTTACTAAAATAAAATATAATTTAAAACTTTTAAAAATAATTAGTAAATAAGTATTTTAGTAAAAACTTTAAAAAGTTTATTATTTAAAAATAACTAGCTAGTAAATAAATATTTTAATAAAAACTTTAAAGCTAACTACTTACTAATTTTTAAAAATAACTAAAAGTTTAAAGTAATAAAAACTTATTATAAATTAATTACTTATTACTTATAAACTTAAAGCTTTATTGTACTCTTTTATAGTATATTTAGAATTATTTATTATAGTAAAAAAAAGTAGTTAATACCATAAAACTAGGTTTTAAGTATTTAATTTAACTAATATTATATTACTTTTATAAGCTAAAAAATAATAATATTAAAGTAATATTATAGTTATAAATAATAAAGTATTATATTAAAACTACTTTAATATAAATTTTTTTTTTAAACTTTTATAAAGTAATTTTAAAATACTAGTAAAAAAGTATTATATAATTATAGTAAGTAATAATATATTATAAAATAGTTTTTAGCTTTTACGTACTTAAAGTTTTTATATAATAGTATGTTATATAGCCTTTATTACTATACTATAAAAGATAATATATTAGTCTCTTTAACATAGTAAGTATAAATATATATTAAGTTAAATACTTTAGTAATTATATAAGATTATATAGTAACTTACTTATATAATTGTTCTAATAATATAAAGATATAATAAAGAATAGTTTAACTAATTTATTATATAACGAATTTTAGAGAGTTATTCTAAAATAAGAAAATAAGTATAAAAAGAGAAACTATTTAAAAGCTAAAAAGAACGCCTTTTATATATTAAATTCTTTACTTATAATTTATTATAACTTAAAGTTATTATAACTACTTAGCTTTTATTAAATCTAATTATTTATATTATACTTATAACTATGTATATAAAACGTTACGTCTTTTTTACTATTAATTTTATTAATTATTTTAATAATATTAGCTAGAAGCTTTACTTTTTGCCTAGTTTTCTAAAGTATTTATTCTGCTTTTATTTTAGTTTTATGTTTTCATACATGTTTTTTTACTAATAGCTAATAATTTTCTTTTAGTTAGTTTACTATCTTTTATTTATAATTATTACTTATAATAAACCTTTACTTATTACTAACTATAATACTTACTTTTTTTTTTAAATTTTTAGCTTAAAAGTTTTTTTTACTTTAGGCTTTAAATATAAAAAAAGCTAGTCCCTTTAGTAGTATTATATACACCTTTAAAACTTTTTTTCTTTTTATGTTTAATAATACTTAAGATTAAGTTTTTAACTATTTATAACTATTATTTTATAAAATTAATTTAGAATTACAATATTTTATACTAACTCTGTGTAGTTTTTATAAAAAAAAAAGATTTTTATTATTTTATAAATCTTTTATTTAGCTGTTACTTTAAGTATATTAAATATTTACAAAAGTATAATTTAGTAATTTCTGTTTAGAAGTTTAATAAATTTCTTATTAAAATATATTAACTTTAAAAGTAACTAGAGCAAGCTTAAAATCTTAAGCTTAAAATTAAATTCTATTAATAATAACTATATAAGTAGTTTATTTTAGTTAATAATTATAAATTCAAGCTATTTACCTACAAACTTACTTTAATTAAAAAGATATAAATTTTTAAAAATTTTTTTTTAAACTATTATAATTTATAACGTTTTTGTTTGTTGCTTTTGTTTAATTTTTTTTATTAATTTCCTTTAATTAGGAGGCTGTATAGGCTTTTATTTAAAATCTAGTATTACTAAATTCTTTAAATAAAACTAGTTAATTATCTTAAAATATAACCTTAAGTTTTTAATAAATTTCTAGGTATTTTTCTCTAGTTTATAGTTTCTTTATTTAACTAGGTATTTTTACTAACATTTAAATTATTATAGCTCTAAATTTCTTTAACTTTATACTCTAATTAATATAATTTTATGTTTATATTTGTTGCTATTAGTACATCTAGTAGTACTAATTTAAGTAATAATATATAAATAACTAAGTAAATTCTTATAGTTTATAGTTAACTAGTTTAATAACTTTACTAATTTTAAATAGTTTAATTTAAACGTAATTTAGTTTCTTATTTAGTTATTTAGTTTTTAAATTTTTATATAGCAGGAAAACTTTATCTTTTTTTTAAAAATTAGTTTCTAACTTTTGTTTTATTAGCACTTTCTATAGTTTATAAGTTTTTTAAGATAATAATTCTATTAAAATTATTATATAAGTTTTGTAGCTATTTAGTTTTATTTTAAGTTTAGTATAATTTACTTTTTAGATTACATAGTTTTTTATAAATAGTTAGCTTATACCTGTAATTAGTATAGAATAGTAATATATTAGTTATAAATAATTTTATACTATTATAAATAAATTATACTAAAGATAATAACTTAACCTAATTTTCTTAAAAGTAATTAATATATATTTTTAAGTATTATTTTAAAGTCTGATTTATATACTCTATTTACTTATTTATTTAAAAATAAAAGTTTATTAAAAGCTTATTTTTTGACTCTAATCTAGCTAATAAAGTTTTCTAAAAGTATAATATAAATAACTTATTTTAATTAATAATAAACTTTTTAAGTAACTTGTATTTTAAGACTACTATTTTTAAGAGTTTATATACTAGTTCTTTTGCTAATAAATTTGTGACTATTGGATTAAAATATGCATACTTAGTTATTTTATTTATAATAATAAATATTACGTTATATTTTCTATTTATTCCTAGTTTTTTAAATAATAGTAATTTTATAATAAAGTTTATTAAAACTAATTACTATAGTTATTTTAGTGTTTCTAATAGTTATAAAAGTCTATAAAACTTATATTATACTAGTTTGTTTTTCTTATATTTGTAGCGGAAATACACAATACACGATACTATAAAGTCTTAAAGTTATATAAAAGTTAATTATTTCTACTAGCTATAAAAGCAGGTAAGAATATTCTCTATTTACTAACTAATATAATCACGTGATACTGTGCTATTACGTGATATTATATAATAACATTCTCTTATATAGTGTTTTTAGTTTATATTTATAATATATTTTTACTACTTAAATTTTTTACGTCCTCATGAAGACATATCACCTAAAGAAATAATATTAAAAAAAAAAAAAGTATTAGTGCTTTTATAAAGTATCTCTTATAATAATAAGAAATATAATAAAACGTTTATTTAAGCTTTATATAGAGTAAGCTAAACGTATGTATTTATGTAAAAATACTTAATCTAAATAGAAAAATCCTATATATATAATTCCTCTTATTTTTTTTTAATTCTCCGGTTGAGGTAAGCTTGTTGTGAAATATAAGTATTATTTATATAATACTACTAATATATACTATAATATTATTTTATTTAATAATCTTTTAATTATATGGGATTGTTTATTACTGTTTTTGGAGTATATAGCTAGTTTTTAGTATCTTTATATAACACTTTTATATATCTTTTTTTATTACTTACTTATATTTTATGCTGCTTAAGCCAGAAAGCCTAAAATCAACTAATTAAGAAACTAGTATTATTTTAATTAAATTATTAGATTTATTATTTCTGATATTACTCTTATGTTTTAGTTCTTATGCCTCTTTATTTAGATTATGTTTTTATAGTAAGTTTGTCTATAACTACTCCATTTTCTTATTATTTAAGTTCTAAATCTTTTTTTGTATTTATTATATAGTCTTATGTGTTTATTACTATCTAGTGCTTAACTTAATAGAGTATTTTTAAATCTAATAATTTTATTTTTTCTTTTATTTCTTACTATTATTATCTTATTTGCCCTGCTGACTTTTCTTTAGATTATAACTAGTTAATTTAATATTATTATTATCAGCATTAAACTAATTATTATATTCTGTATTATAGAAATAATTAATTTAGAAGTCTATATTAAACGCGTCCTCTTTAACTATATAGAGATTTAAATTAATAAGTTTTACTTAATTTTTTTATTATCTACACTATTTTCTAGCCCTTTAAATCTCTTCTTTTTATAATTCTGTTTTATTAACTTTAAGAGTTTGTTATTACTTAACTTGTTTTTTTAATTAAATATATTCATATTACCTAGTTGACGTCGTCTGTATAAAGTTAATTATTTTCTAAAATAAAAATATATTCTTACTAGTGTTTTATAGTTAGTAGATTTTTTATATATATTATTTAACTTATAATATACTTATTTTTTTAAATAGAAAACTCCACGCGCACGCTTCACGTATATATTGTTTAATAGAAAATTATTATTAATTATCTTAATACTTTCTTATAAAGTTATATTAGTATATGTTTTAAACATATTATATCCGCTTTACTATAATAGTTTAGTAGCTAGTAAAATTCTTAATTCTATTATATTATTTTATTTGACTTATGTGTTCTGCTAGCGTGTTATAAATAAAATTACTAGTTTTATTTAGTTATTTACTACCTTCTTCTCCTAATAACCGCTAACCTGATTCTGAATTTAATTAAAATACTTAATAAGAATAGTAAACGCTACTTTATTTATATTAACTATATATATATATAACTTTATATAAGAAGTGTAAGTATATTAGCTACTAAATTTTTATAAATCTAGTATTAAGTAATTAGCTTTATTTTATTATAATTTATTAAATACATAGATAAGCTCTCTGTGCGTGTTGATATCTATTATTTAATAATTACTAGTATAATTTATTTCTTATTATTTATATATTTATTTTTCTTATTAAGCTTTATATTTTTATTACTAGTTATAATATAAAGCTATAGCTTATATTTTTTTTAAAATAAATTTTAGTAAATTAGCTCTAAAGAGTACGCTTTATTTGCCTTTATATAAAGTATTAATATTTTTTTTACTTCCTATAATTAGTGCCGTCTTCTTGAGATTATTAATATCTAGAAATTTCTTATTATTATCGTTATTAATATTTTTATTATCTATAAACGTGTTATAGACGGTAATAGTAAGGTAACTATACTTAAAAAGCTAAGAAAACTAGCAATAACAGCTAATAAAGCTTTTAAATAAAAACGTATATTTAAGCTTAAAAAGAAGAATTATAAGTAAATATAGGATATATTAGCATAGGCTAAAGCATAGGCTAAAAAGTAAAAATAAAAATATAAAACTATACTAGAGGATTAGGAGTAACTATTTACATAATAAAGTAAGAGCTTAGTAGTTTAAATTATTTAAAGTATTTAAAACTTCTAATAACCTAAATAACTTAAGTAGTATCTAATATACTATTAATAAATATATAATATATATATAAAGGATTTATTATAAGTATAGGGCGTTAGACGGTCTGTAGTTACTTTTAATTCTTTATAATTACTCTAAAATTAAGATTTATACCTTAAGTGAAATAGTTTAATACTATTTTGTTAAATCTTAACTTACTATATAACTTCCTTCTTACTATTTACTAAGTTAATTAATTTCTACTAAGTTTAATAAGCTATTTAATCTAGAAGTAAGGGAACTACTAAGTATTATATAAGTAATTAGACAGCTTATTACTAGTAAACTTTATATTAGTAAGTTAGTAACTTATAATATTATAATTATTATCTTAAGAGAGTAGAAAGAACTGTTAGATAGAGCTCTAATAAACTAATTATTAAATATCTATAATAATTTATTATAAAGATAAACAAGAACTTTACTTATTAAAAGAAAGTAGTAGTAAGGAAGAAGTTATAATAAGATCTTTATTTATAACTAGAAGTACATCTAGAGAACAGAAGAGTACATAATAAGTTATCTAAGAATAAAAAATAGCTATTATAGAGTTATGTAACACTTTAGTGAACCTATAATAATAGGTTAAAGCTAAATAATAAACTATAATAGTTTAGAAAAAAAGGATAGTAAAGATACAACCTTTTAAGAAATTTAATAGTAATTAAAATAAACTTAAGACTTTTATAGTAGTAATAGACCTCTACTATTAGTTTAATCAGAAATTATTTCTAACTAACTAGAATTAGATTCTAGTAGCTGGTATGAATATAATAGATAGAACTATATAATAGTTTAAACTACTAATAAGAAATTACCTTACTAATAGAGACTTTAACTTAGGAGTGGTAGGATTAGCTAAGTATAATAATAATATATAACAGACATTCTAGAGTTATAAATATTTTAAATAAGAGATAACTATTATCTTTAGGGAAATTAATAAAGAGATAGAGGTAATTTAAAAGCTTTAATAACTTAAGTAACGCACATCAGCAGCTAACTATACTATAGAGTTTAAATAAATTTAGTTATAACTTAACTAAATAAACTAACTATTAGTTATGATATACTATAAAGAACTAAAAGACAGAATTAAGGATAAAATCTCCAGAGGAAAATAGCAAAGTATCTTATTAAAAATCATTAAATAGATAGTAACTATTAATAACTATTAGTATTAATAAAAGTAAGAAAAAAAGGTATATAAGAGATTAGTAATCTATATACTTAAAAGGAATAAAAAAAATAACTAAACCTATAACCTAATAGACGTTAATATTAAAAAAACATCTATTAGAAACAGGTAAGAAAAGTAAGTTAGAGAATAAATAAAATACTATATATATAAAGTCTACTTAAAATACAGAAAACAGGGACACTTTATTAAAGATTATAAATAATAATAATTAGATATTAAGAAAGCTTACGTCTAGACTAAGGCGCCTAAAGAAATTAAAATTACTATAATTTAAATAAAATAAGTAAAAGATACCATAATAAAAGAGATAATTACGAAAAGAATTTAAGAAAAATAGTGCTAAATCTATAAAAGTTATATACATCTTAAATAAGAATATAAGATTCTGTATTAGTAAGTTAAGGATTATTTAATAGAATAATCTAGTAATATAATTACTATAATATAAGAAGCAGTAATTTAATAACATAACGCAAGAACTAAAAAGGAAATATAAAAATTTTATAAGATTATAAAACAAGAAGGAGAACTATTTCACAAGGAAGATTAAAAATTTAGATAAAGAAAAAATTAAGAGATTATAGAGAGTAGAGAATTTATATCTATAATAATTATACAGCGCGTACGCTAGGGATACTGTTGAATATATAAATTAAAATACTACTAAAGAGAACACTATATTACTAAATACTAGAAAGTTACTTTAGAAAATAGAATATATAAATACTAATAAGTACTATAGTTAGCAGGAAATAAATAATATAGAGGGCTAAGTAGACAAGAATTAGCCTTATAAATAAATAAAATATATTAATAAATATCTATATTAGTTATAACTAATATAACATACTATCACCCCGTCGGACACCTAAAAGTGGGATAGGATTAGAATAAAAAAGAAGAAAAAAACCCTTTACTAATATTATAAGTACAGGATAATAACACCGCAAATAGAATAATAAAAAAGGAATACTAGATATATATAGCTTTTAACTATATAGGAAAGAACTATAAATAGAATAAACACGCTATACATGTTAAAAGACTAAAAATAAGAAAAATATTATAATAATTAGTAAATAAAAAAAACTTAATCTATAGTAAGAATTAGTTTATATAAATTTAGAAGACAAATTACAGGACCTAAACTCAGATAAATATAAATAACTATTATAGAATAAATACTAGATAGGATGCTGATAATACTAGACTAAATACTACTAAAAAGAATAATTAGCTACAGACTTACACAAAAAACTCATATATTAAGAATATTTTTTAGGATGGAAATGTTAGGATTATAGAGAATAAACTAGAAATATATATAAAATACTTAATAAAAAAGTATGCTAACTTTAGAGATACTTAATCTATAAACTTAAAAAAAAAACATTAATAAAGTAACTGCCACTTAGAAGTTAGCTATAGATAAAAAACTAAAAGACTAGTAAACTATAACTAAGCTACTAGAGAACTAAGAACTAAAAATTAGAAATAATATATTAATTATATATACATAACTAAACCAGAGAAGATATGAAAATAAGTTATATATAGATATATATATTAATAGTAACTGGATATTAGCACTTATAAATAGTAGGGCTAGCAAGATACTTATATTAAATAAATAAATATAAAGATACTAGATACTAACTAGAGTTCTAGATAAATCTATATAAGTAAGATATATAAATAATAGTCTAATAGCATTTAGAAAAGATCTAATTAATCTTAAAATAAGGAATGTAACTATTAAGGCAGTAGGTTATACAGATAACTATTATATTAAAATTATAGATTTAGATATTAAGAATTTTATCCTAGGATAAAACTAGCTAGCATAATAGAACCTAACTATTAATTAGAAAAGAAAAACTATAGGAATTAGAAATAACTACTATAGATAGTAATAAATAAGAGCTATAATATAAATAAAGAAAGTAATACTTCACAACACCACGTTTATTATACTAAATAAATATTAAAAAGAATTTAGAGAATGGTTCTTTAAGAAAGCTAAAGACTAGTTACTAAAATATTAGAACTAGGACTATAAAATCACGCTTAAAGAAGGAACGGATTTAAAACTAAAACTATTATATTAAGTACCCATACACCAACAGGAAGAATTACGGAAATTCTTGCAAGAAAATTAATAAAAAAGATATATATAAACCAGTTAAAGTAAGATAGCATTACTAATACTCTTTATACTAAAGAAGAATAGTAAATTATAGTTATATATTAACTATAAATACTTGAATAAAGCCATAGTAAAAAATCGCTACCTAATACTATTAATATTAGAACTTATAGATAAACTCAGAGAAGCTAAATAGTTTAGCCTCTTTAATATTAAGAATAGATACTATTAGATATAAATAGCTAAAGAACACGAATGGATGACAACATTCAAAATAAGATATAGACTATTAAAATACTTAGTTATGCTAATAGGACTTATAAACGCACTAGTAACATTCTAGACAATTATTAACTATATACTAAGAGAATATCTAGACGTATTCATAATAGCATACCTTAATAACATGCTTATATACATAAATAGGATGCTAAAAGAATATATTAAGTATATTAAAATAATATTACAAAAACTCAAGAAACATAAGCTATATATTCAAACAGAGAAATATATGTTCTATAGAATAGAAGTTAAATTCTTAAGATACTTAGTATCCCGAGACGGAATAGCAGTTAATTCTAATAAAGTAAAAGATATACTATCCTAGCCTATACTAATAAATACAAAAGAAGTTTATTTTTTTCTCAGATTTATAGGTTTCTGCTGATAATTTATTAAGGATTACTTAAAAATCACATCACCCTTAACGGAATTACTTAAAAAAGATTAATAATTTAAGTAGGAACAACGAGAAGAGAATGCCTTCATAATGCTAAAAAAAATATTCCAATAACTACTAATATTAAAGATATTTAATTTATGACTTTAAATGGAGATATATGCGGATGTATTAGATAGAGCTATAAAAGCTATTCTATTATAAATATAGAATAATAAATAAAAGTATTTAGTAAACTTCTTATCTTATAAACTCACAGCTGCTAAATTAAACTATGATATTTATAATAAGAAACTATTAGTAATAGTTTAAGTATTTAAAAAATAGAGACATTACTTAGAAGGAACTAAATACTAAATTATTATGTATTTAGACTACAAAAATCTGACGGCATTTATAATAACGAAGAAGTTAAATTAATAATAAGTTAAATAATAGAAACTAGTTTCTATATTTAACTTTTAAATACTTTATAAATTAGGAAAAGAAAATATAGTAGCTAACGCACTTAGTTAATAAGTAGACTATATAAAAGATATACTAGAAATTTATAATATAATACTTAGGCAAAGACCAGATGGATCTCTAGAAAGCTTATAAATAAATATTAAGGCTATAGTTATTATTAAAAATATATAGTAAAAACAGATTAGAGAATATAACTATAAATGACTATAATAGCACGAAATAGGAACTATTTTTGTACTAGAAGTATTATAGACTAAGCTTATTAAAGATCAACACTCAGCTGAAATGCACGGACATTAGGGAATTAAAAAAACTATAGAACGAATCAACAAACATTTTTAGATTCTAGGAATATAGAAAAAGGTCAGAACTATTCTTTCAGAATGCATTAAGTGTAAAAAGAATAAGGCATTAAGATATAAGAAATACGGACTCATGTAACTAATTCCTTTACTAGACCTACTATAAGAATTAGTTATAATAGACTTTATTACGGGAATACTGATAATAACCACCTTTAGAGGTTAATAGTATGACATGATACTAGTTATAGTAGACTAACTTATAAAATATGTATACTTTAAACTAACATATATAGAGGTTAAAGCAGATAAATTAGTAACTATACTCATTAAATTACTAATAGCATGACATGGATTACCACAAGAATTTATTACGGATAGAGACAAATTATTCACATTAACATTCTGGAAAATGTTTATAGGAAAGCTAGAGGCTAAATACCGCCTCTTAACAGCATTTTACATATAAATAGATAGATAAATAGAATGGATAAATCAGACACTGGAATAATACCTATAAATATATGTTAACAAGTAATAAGACAACTGGATTAACTTATTACTGATAGCTGAGTTTGTATATAACTCTGTAAAGTCATCAACCACGGGAAAATCACCATTCTTTACGAATTATGGTTATGAGCCTACGGCTTATCGAGAACCACAGATTCTAGATAAGATATTAGAATTAGTAAGGATAAAAGTCAATGAATTACAGTAACTTTATTAAGAAATAGCAGAAAAAATCACCCAGAAAGGAGTTCTCAGCAAACGGCAGAAAGATAAATCTAGAGTTAAGAAACTAACCTTTAAGAAGGGGGATAAGGTTTTCCTACTATAAAAGAATTTAGAAACAAAATAACCATCAAAAAAACTGGATCACGTTAAATTGGGACTATTTAAGATTAAAAGATAAATAGGACCTGTAAATTATGAACTACAACTACCCAAGGACATGAGGATTTATCTAGTTTTTCATATTTCAAAATTAGAACCAGCACTATAGAATGCCAAATTACAGATAAGACTCAAACTTAAGGAAGATACTACTAAGTATAAAGTCTAATAAATTTTAGACTACCAGCAGTTCGGGCGTTAGTGGAAGTATTTGGTTAGATAGAAAGGCTACAGACCTGAAGATAATACATAAGAGCTAATTAGGAACCTGAGGAATAGTTTAGAGCTAATTAACTAGTACTATCAGATAAACTAATGAGGGCTGTATCCCACAGAAAGGACGACTACAGCGCGTTCCAATCCAAACTGAAGGAGAGGAAAAGCAAAATAGGTTAGAAAGAAGCCGACACTGCGGGTTGCGGTGTGCGAGTTCCTTGACCCTAAGAACATGCTTCAGCCTCTTTAAGAGCCTGGATCTCACAAATTGAGGCCATTTCTTGATTAAATATCTCCTTTTCTTTGGAGTCTACCTTTGTAAGCTCATGATAGAGACGGCGAACTCGGGAACGGCGCTCTTCCTCAAGACGACGGGATTCAGAAAGATCATCTTCAGCTTTCTTAAGCTGATGACGGAGTTTTTCCTTATCACGATTAAGGTGATCCCACTCTGGTTGCAAGACAATCAAGTCGCACTTCGCGTTGCGATCGTTACAAGCTGAGCAACAACTAGAACTCAAGTTCATGAGGCAGTCATCGCCTCGGCGGGAACAGTTTGAGTAGGGTGTCAGCATGTGATGGGGTTTACCACGGATCCTGGAAGCTAAACGGCGAGCGCGTATTAGAGCGGACTCAGGACAACACATCATAGGAAGACTAGGCAGGAAGAAAGGGAAGTTGAGGATCTTATAGTCTAGAACACAGAGCGGAAGACCTGCTGCCTTTATACTGCCTATAGAAGAGAGAAACTATCTTCCAAGACGAAGACTTGGAAGAGGGGGATAATGTTACAGACGGTAACAGTAAGGCAACTGCACCCGAAGAGCTAAGGGAACTAGCAACAACAGCCAATAAAGCTCTTGAATAGAAACGTATGTTCGAGCTTAAAAGGAAGAATTGTAAGCGGGCACGGGACACGTTGGCACAGGCCAAGGCACGGGCTAAGAAGCGAGGACAAAGATACGGAACCATGCCAGAGGATTGGAAGCAACCATCCACATGACAGGGCAGGGGCTTGGTAGTTCAGATTATTCAAAGTGTTTAGGGCTTCTAACAACCTGAATAACTTGAGCAGTATCCAATATACTGCTGACAAGTATATAATGTACGCATGAAGGATCTACTATAAGTATAGGGCATCAGACAGTCCGCGGTTACTTTTAATTCTTTATAGTTACTCTAAAATTAAGATTCACACCTTAAGTGAAATAGTTTAATACTATCCTGTTAAATCTTAATTTACTATATAACTTTCTTCTTACTCTCTACTGAGTTAACTAACTTCTACTAAGTCTAATAAGCTATCTAATTTAGAAGTAAGAGAACTGCTAAGTGTTACATAAATAGTTAAATAGCTTATTACTAGTAAAGTTTATATTAGTAAGTTAGTAACTTATAACAAAACAGCTTCATCTGCTTAGCATGTAAAATTTATTAGTTATATTTTTTTATAATTAGTTTATTTTTAGAGATAATAATAGCTCCTGTTGCTTAAGCCTATTAAATATAGTTAATAAAACTATATCTAGCTCTATAGAGTTATCCGGATAGATATATTTTATATAATTTTAATATATTTATTTAATATTTAGTAAAGGGAGTGTGCCTTGCTCTATGCTTATTAAACTCTTTATTATTTTAATACTAAAAAAAATAAAAATTACTTACTTTATATATAAGTCTTATATAATTTAGAATTATTTATTCTTATCTTATGTGAGGTTCTGCGTTATTTAATACTATTTATTAACCTTATATACTTCTTTATATAATAAGTATTATTTTTTATTAGCTAGTTTAAAGACCACTATTTTATTTTTATTTATAATAAAAAGGTAATTTTTTGGTTTATAGTTTAATATTATCTATCCCTATAAGTTAAAATCAGCTAGCTAATACTTAATTAGTGTATTTTTCTTAATACTATTTATTTTCTATAACGTAATAAGCTGGCTAATATGCTTATTTATTAAATATATACCAGTAAAATAAAAGTTATTTCTAGTAATATTAATTAGTTAGTTATAGTAAGGTAGGTGATTTTAGAACTTTATATTACTACTATTATATTATACTTAAATATTATTACGTTTATTTTTCTTATTATTAAATAGAACTAGTTAATAATAGGAGATAGTACTTAAGCTCTTATCTAATATATTAATAGCAATTTATATAATACTTAAACTAAGTTTAGTAATTATTATTCTCTTATTATAAAGTATTAAAAAAGTATGATTGGAAAGTTTATGTATAGACTAAGATTTCTTAAAATTTAACTCTATCTTTATATTATTATTTATAGGATTGTTTTATTAACTATAAAAGTAATATTTATATACTTAAAAAGTTTTATTAGTACGCATTCGTGACGTATCTAATTTTATATAATAATAAAAATAAAATTAGATTTTTATAATAATTAAGATAACATTATGCTGTAACTGTTATTACTAGATAAAATTAATACTAAACTAAATTTTAATAAAAGCTAAATACCATACGCTGTAAATTAAAAAACCTTATTTAATTTTAAAGACTATTTATCTTTTTATTATAATATCTACTTAGATAATTATACTTTACTATTATTTTATTTTTTAGATATTAGAGCTTTTACTTTCTCCCTTTACTTATAGTTAGTAGTTATTCTTTTTAGTAGTAATAATCTATTAAATTTAGTAGTAAGTTTTTTATTAATATAATTTATTATTATCTATTTATTATATACAGAGCTGTAATCTTTTTATTTAACTAAATATTATATAATAGGTTTTTTATATTTTCTTACTGTTATTATACATCTATCTAATAACTTTTTAATTTTAAAATATACTAATATTTTATTATTACGTTTATCTTTAACTGTGTTAGATTTCTTAGGAATTAGTTACCTATATAAGTCATTCTAATTAAAAAAATTCTAAGTATTTAATTAATATAGTAGGATAGATCTTTTAGGTTAATAAAAGCTTTAATTTAGCTACATTATTTCCTACTATTTACTTAACTAAAAATAGTTTTTTATATTATTATCTAATCTTTTAATAGACTCCTGGAATCGTGAATCCCTTATAAAGCTAAATATTAATAAAGTTTTCTAGTTTTAATTTTAATAAAATATACTTATTATTATATTTTTTTTTATTTAAATTATTATAAACGTGAGTGTATTAGCTGTTTTCTTATATAAAAATTTTCTTTTCTCTAATATATCTTTAAACAGGTGATTAATTAGTAATCCTTTAAAAAACTTAAAGCTATAAATTACTTTATTAAGTAATAAACTAGTTAATATATTTACAGAATTATTTATAACTCTTTAAATTATAGGTAATATTTTAATCTAATGATTATATTCTTCCGCTAGGTGAAACTTTAGAGCGATTTTAAAAATTTAATTTATTTATTTAGACTATCTATTTATTTATAAATAGTATATAGTTAATATAAGGATTTATATTCCTAAAGCTTTAAAAATATCTTTTTATAATATCTTTATAAATTTATTATTCTAGTTACTAATAATTATGTACGGAATGCTTTAATTAATTAGAGCTACTAAAAATAGCTATATTAATTTTTTTATATTTTAATTTTTTTATTCTAAAATAAGCACTATCTTTTTTAAGAACTTATATATTATTATTATATATATATTAAATCCTTCATCCTCTGGCAATCCCCTAATAAAATTAATTATAATTATATTAAATAAAATAAGAGATGTTTGAATTAGATAGAGTTAATTATATAGCTTATAATATCTTATTTAATACTAACTATATTTTTAATAGTAATTAATATATTCATCTAGGTACCTAGTAAGCTTTTGGATGTAATAATTTATTCTAATAGCTTTATAAATTCTATAAAAACTAGTATAATACTATTTATTATAAATTTACTTAAAAATATTATCTTAGAGTACTTTTAGTATCACTAGCCGTAAACACCTATCTAATTAATTAATATAATAAAAAAAGTTTTTTCTTAAAATATATAGGATTAGCGTCTCTTCTTTATTTATCTTAGGCTTATATAATTTTAAAATTTTAATTATACTTAACTAGTACTTATCTTTCTTATATGCTCTTTTTAACTAGTTTTTAAAGCTTTTATTTAATCTTATTACTATAATATAGTAAGCGTATAAAAAGTTTTTTATATCTATATTATATACTTTTATTAATAAGTTATTTAAGATATTTATCTTAAAATTCTTTAGGTTTTCTTTAAAGTTCTTAAGTCTTAATAGAGCATCTAGTTGTTACGGACGGTAATAGTAAGACAACTGCACCTAAAGAGCTAAGGGAACTAGCAACAACAGCTAATAAAGCTCTAGAATAGAAACATATATTTAAGTTGGAAAGAAAGAACTGTAAGCAGGCATGGGACGCTTTGGCACAGGCTAAAGTACAAGCCAAGAAGTGAGAATAGAAATACGGAACTATGCTAGTAGATTAGAAGTAGTCACGCACGTGACTAGGACAGGGTCTTGGCAGATGAGATAGATAAGATAGATAAGAAACTCATTACTTTTATCTTCTCTAGTAGTATCTAATATACTGCACAGAAGTATACAATGTACGCACGGAGGATTTTCTATAAATATAAGGCATGAACTAGCTCTGAGATATTTTGGATTCTTTATAGTTACTCTAAAATCGAGATCTCCTCTCTAAGTTAAGACTTGACCTTGAGTGAAATAGTTTGATACTATCTTATTAAATCTATTATACACCCTCTTCCTACCTTGCGATAAAGACCAAACTCTATTCTGTTAAACCTAGGGCTATCTGTTCCAGATACGGAAAGAACTAAGAACTTATTAAGTAATCAGTTAGGGCAGAGTTACTAACGCGAAACGTATTATTAAGTTAAGGCAACTCGTAATATTGTAACTACCCTTTCAAAGTGTAGGAGAGGACGTTAGATTAATTCTAACAACGAATTTCTAATTACGGTCTATAACGACCTATTATAAGGATGAATAAGAACTTTACTCATCAAGTAACAGTAGCAGCGAAGAAGAAGTCATGGCAGGATCTTTATCTACTACTGGAAATACATCAGGAGGAACTAAGAGCGCACAGCAGGTTATCTAAGAATAAGAAGTAGTTATTATGAAGTTACGCAATACCATAATTAGCATGTAACAACAGGTTAAAGTAGTAAAGAATAAAAGAGGGGGGGTCGTAAAGATCCAACCACCCTCTAAATTCAACAGGAATCAGGATGAACTTAAGACGTTTATGGCCGCAATGGACCTATACTGTCGGTTCAATCAAGCTTCATTTATGACTAACTAAGATCGGATCCTGGCAGCCGGTATAAACATGACAGGAAGAGCCATGAAATGGTTTAAACTACTTGCAAAGAACTATCTGGCAAAAGGAGACCCTAACCTGGGATTAGCGGGACTCACGAACTGTAATAACGATGTCAAAAGAACCTTCGAAAATTATAAGAGCTTCGAGAAGGAATTGATTGTAGTCTTTAGTAAGATTAACGAAGAAACAGAGATAATCCAGAAGCTTTAATAACTTAAGTAACGAACATCAGCAGCTAATTACACAGCGGAATTCAAGCAAATCTAATTATGACTTAATTAGGTAGACTAACTATTAGTCATGATGTACTACACAGGACTGAAGGATAGAATTAAGGATGAGATTTCATAAGAAAAGCGACCTAGCATACTTCTGGGAATCATCGAATAAGCGGTAACTATTGACAACTATTAGTACTAGAGAGAGTAAGAAAAGAAAAATAATACTAGACCAGTAATCCATGCACCACGAAGGAATGGGAAGGATACTTAAATTTATAATACAATAGAAATCAATCACGTATTAGTTAAGAATGTATGGATTAACAAAAGGAAACAAGACAAACGCACTAGAGAATAAATAGACCGATATACATGTAAGGCATGCCTCAGATACGGAAAAAAAGAACACTTTATTAAAGATTACAAATAACGGAAAGTGGACGTTAAACAGGCTTATGTTCAGACCAAGACACTAGTTAAGATTACTATAGTCTGAGTAGAACTAGCTAAGAACCAGATAACTAAAGAGGCTATTACACGATAAATCTAAAAGAAGTAATGCTAAATTTATAGAAGCTATACATATCTTAGATAAGAATATAAAATACTATATTAGCAGGTTAAGGATTATTTAGCGGGATAAGCTAATGATATAATTACTATTATATAAAAAGCTACTATCAGATAATATTAAGCCAGCTCTATAGAAGAAGTTAACTGATTTTATGAGATAATATAACAGAAGGGAGGACCCTTCAGAACAGAGAATTAGAAATTCAGATAAAGACAAGATCTAGAGATAATAGAAGGTAAGAAGTTAATATCTATAATAATTAGATAGTAAGTAAGCTAGGGACACTGCTAGATCTGCAGATTAGAATACTATATAAGGGAATATTATGTCACCAAGCACTAGGAAGTCACTCTAAGAAATAGAATATATAAGTACTAATAAGCACTATAGGTAGCTAGTAATAAGTAATATAAAGAACTCAGTAAATAGAAACTAGCTATATAGATAAATGAGATTTATAGATAAATACTAATATTAGTTATAAATCATGCCACTTACTACCATCCTGTTAG